>KZ451905.1:292921-314044 GCA_002786265.1 Apostasia shenzhenica | reverse complement strand
CGATCTTCGGTCCGGTTCTGAAAATCTTAGTTGAAACTATCAAAACTCGGTTGAAACAGCTGAAACATTTTTACTTAAAATATAATATTCAATAATTATTATTAATAAATTAATTTAAATTAATAAATTTAAATATTTATATAAAAAATCAAAACTGTCAATACTAAAATTATCAAAACTATCAAAACTATCAAAATTGACACTTTCATCTTGTGATTGAAATCGAAACTAAAATCGAGTTTTAAAACCTTAGTTTGTACTTATAAATTGTTTAAATATTACTTTCATTTGTTTAATAAAAATTAATATTCAATAATTATTATTAATAAATTAATTTAAATTAATAAAATTTAAATATTTATATAAAAAATCGGAACTGATGATACTGAAATTACTGAAACTATCAAAATTGACACTTTCATCTTGTGATCGAAATCGAAACTAAAATCGAGTTTTAAAATTTTAATTTTTGCTTATAAATTGTTTAAATATTACTTTCATTTGTTTAATAATAGTTGTAAATATGGTTTTATATATCCCTAACGTATTCAATGAATGATTTTATCCTTAAATTATTCAGTGAATGAATTGTGGTTGCTTAATCTTTGAGCAACCATGTATATGTTGCTGCATGTACATATAATTATAATTGCAGATTTTTTTTTAAATTTAATACATTGTTTTTATTTAAAAATAAATAAAATATTAGAAGGCGATCTAAGGTTAGTTTTAGATGACAGTTGAAGTAGTCAACCGCCTTGTAAAGCCAACCTTAGAAGGCCATTGACTAAAGAGTCAACTGCCTTTTAAAGTCCCTTTTGACGACGGTTTTAACCGTCATAAATGGCTATATATGCAGTCGTTGCTTTTAATATTTTGAGGCGGTTTTTAATCGCTATAAAAGTGTTATATTGTGTTAGTAAATGTAATACTATTAGCATCAGTTTTTAAATTCTAATAGGAAAAAACCTGTCGTTGATTTACATATCAGCATCGATCTGCCAGTTGATGTTGTTATAAATACCAATGTTGGCCTAATATTCGATGCTAATATGTTATTAGCATTGGGTGTAGTCAATGGTAGCCTACTCTAGTGTGATGCTAAATCGATATTGTGTCGTTACAAAATCAACGCTAATATAGTTATTGTAATAAAACAATTACAGAAAACTTTATGCATTCAATAAAATCTGAAAGCCTAATAGCCATATAAACAATTAACATCACAAATAACATTACCTTTAAGCAAAAATATTACATTTAAGCAAACATTACATAATAATCATACATACAATGCTTAAGTGTGTAGAACTTATGATTATTATACGTACAAAATGAGAAATCATAATCAATCAATAAGCATTTTAATACTACAAAATCAGAATTACTTATCACTTCACAAACTTTTAAAAGTAATAACTTAATAAACAATCTCATAAGATCAATCAGTTGACGGTGGTAGCTGAAGTGAAAATTGATACCACTGCGTTGCCATGAACTAGTTTACGAATAAATTGTTCCTATAAATTTTAAGTTTGCTGATGCTGCTCACTTGGTCTCTATTTGTTTGACAGTTCAAATTAACATAGTTTAATTTTAAACAGATATATCATATTCCACATAAAATTTAATATTAAAAATTAAATTTATTTCAACACACATTATCAAAATAATAACAAACTTAAATCACATCTTTTACATATCCTAATATAATATCTAACTTTATATCACATTTCTCACATATCCTAATATAATAATTAATTTTATTTCATATTATTCACAATTTTTAATAAAAAAATATCTCTATCTAAGTTTAATTTTAACTTTATTAAAATTAAATCTTACAAAAATATTAATTTTATTAAAAAAAATATCAATTTATTTCACATCCTAGAATAAAATACTCAATTAAATATTTTGATTTAAGATGTGATATAAAGTAGATATTTTTATTAAAAATTATTAAGTATATGTGAAGTAAAAAATAATATTTTTTATATTATAATTTATGTAGAATGATTAAAAGAGATTATTTATTATTATTTTTTAAAATTAGTACTATTTTGGTTCTAATTTTAATCCTTGCATTAAATAGAGTAGTGAAATTTATTCAGTACTACTGATTATTTGACTTATTCAAATTTTTTGTATGATTTCTCGTATATATATATATATATATATATATAATATTAGTATATATATATAATATTATCTAGAAAACAATACCAAATCAAGGAAGGCAGATAATAGTATTAATTATGATTATACTGCCATTGAATTATCTCTGCAAAGCACTTCATGCAGTAAAATTATTAATTAAAAGCTGGCTAGAGACCACAGTTTCCTCTCTCTCTCTCTCTCTCTCTCTCTCTCTCTCTCTCTCTCTCTTCTCCTACTCTACTTTTGCACTCTGCAACTTCCATGTTCAGCTTTAACTCTGAGCTAGTCATCTGCTGATCCCATGCAGAATTCATGATCTCATTTAATTGTTAGAAAATTTGATGTGAATCTACATGGTGCAAGCTAGCACTTTATGAAAAATAATGTGTTAGACCTAAATATGCAGATGATATAATTTTAATTTTTATAAAAAAATACACAAAATATTAGCTAGAATGTATGATTTGAGTTTTACCAATTACATTGTACTAGACAAAGAAATAAATAGTAATAAAATTAAGAGATGTAATATAAAATAAGTTTTAATGAAAAAATTTTAACTAATAAGCTAAAGGTTATTTTAAACTTGTAAATTAGACTCACAATATAACAATAAGTTGATCTACTATATTCGTAATAGATAAAACACAAATAAAAAAAAAATTAAGAGTTTAGAAGCATAAGTCAAGCAAATGCCACCTTACATTTAGATCCTTATTTATTATTTTCTTAGTCCAAATTAGTTGCTTTATATTTGAATTTCTCTTCGTGACTATTCCAAGATGATGAGGTGAACGTGGAAACATCATCGACTGGAGAGAGCTGTGGCAGTTCAAACAGGTAGTCGAAGCTGTAGGAGTTGATCGACACTGGCGCTCACGTCATGTTTTCGTGTTAAGGATAATTATATACAATATATCAAAATCTAATAAAATTACAAACTTAAAATCTATTTTTAAAAATATTATGAAACAAATTACTATTGTATATAATCATGATTGTTAAATATATAATTAAATACTCTCAGTAAATGTATATTACACACTATATTGTAATATATTATTTTGAAACAAACCTCTCTTTAATCAACTCTAAATCAATTAATATAACTTGATTAGTATGGTATAAACTATTGAGAAATGCACAGTACTTAAAGGATTGAGAGCCATTTTAGACGATGAACTTATGATGTATGATGTTTGATTGGAGTCGGACTCAACAGACTTGTTTTAATTCATTTAGAGAAATATGTTCCAATATGGAATCACTTGACACCAATTAGGTCTCACATAATTTGAAGAAGAGCAATTCAGATCAGCAATAAGAGGGGAATAATTATTTGGAACCTCTAGTATATAAGAACACTGAATCAAAAATTACATTTAGCATCAGCAGTAGCAAAGAGAGCACTAGACAGAGCATTAAATAATAATTCAATACCAAAAAATGACTACGCATACAAGCAATGTTAATAGAAAACCTTAAAAATTAGTAAACTCGTATAGAAATACTTTTATTGAGCAAATTACAAATATATTTCAGCATCCTCAAGGAAGTTATTAGTTGACTCCTATATTTTTTACTATTATTTTAGTTTAATGCTATAACATTATCAGCTTTAAAAGAAAATCAATTGATATAAAATTGATTTAACTTTTCAATATAAAGTCAGTTAAAATATTAACTAATTGTTATGTTGGGATCTGCTCTGATATATTTGGAGTATACACATGAAGTGCCACATGAAATACACATGTGAAATAAGTAGGTGACACTCACGCACTATGCACGATAGCCACAACTTGCAGGACCCATATCTCGAATTACTTAGCATCTGACAACATGCAAGTGTATGACGATAGTGCCCACGATGTCTAAAAAAAGTACAGACGAGCCGTACAGCCAGTACAATCAAGTCAAGTAAGTTTTTAATGCGAACCTCAAGGTCATTTCTCAGTTATACTTGAAGGTATGGGGGCATATTCCTAATGTGATAAATAACCATAAAACTCTTATTTACTATTAAATAAGATCTTTTTGAGAGATTACTTAATGTATATCTAACTCTTCCGTAAAACTCTCTTTAGTAAAAAGTTTTCTTCAAGCTGCCTAACCCTAGCATCGTGCTTTTCCCTGTTTGGGTGGTTTTCACATAAAAATTCTATTCTCCCGATCGATCTACGCTTCCTACGTCAATACTAATAATATCATATATGACGTATTTTCTTTTTTTATTTTGGAATTTGTTAAGTTCAAGATATAATGCTTGCTATTAAGTCAAAAAAATATCAAATACCTTGACTGATTTACTCATCTCAATTCTCAATTGTCAAACATTGCCTCGTTTATCTCAAGTAGGGTTGACAATTATGGTAGAAGCTCTACAATGATAATTTAAAATTTACTCAATTTAAATTAGTAAATTTTAATATGATTTTAAATCAAGATCAGTTGTAAAGCATTACTAAATTTAAAATTCAACCAAAATCAAATAAACTCAATTCATATTACAATTAAAAATATTTTTGAAGCGAAGTATATTGTATATTTAGGCTCTATTTGGCGTGAAGATCAAAATAGTACTAGTTTAAATAACAATAATAATAATAATAAATATTTTTTTTAATCATTCTACACAAATTCTAATATAAAAAATATTATTTTACTTCACATACTCAATAATTTTTAAAAAAAAATCAACTTTATTCACATCCTAGACCAAATTAAATACTTGAATTAAGAGTACTTTGATTTAGGATGTGAAATAAAGTTGATATTTCTATTAAAAATTATTAAGAATGTGAATTTATGTAGAATGATTTAAAAATTTTATTTATTCTTATTATTATTATTTTTTAAATTAATATTATTTTGGTCCTCGTGCCAAATAGGGCCTTAAAGATAACAATTTACACTGATATTCACTTAACTAGCCCACACTATCCTTAATGGGATTAGCGAAAGTGCCAAAATTCAACTTGTGGAAGTGAATATTTTTAGATAAGTTAAATCTATCACTATTGTAGTATAAAAATGGGTATCATGGTATCAAAATATATTTGTCGCAGCATCCTAATTTATAATTCCAGATGAAATATTCAAATCTTATTATGTTTAGAAAATATTTTTCTATTTTTATTAAATTTAGAGGATATTATGATTTAGATATCAAAGATACTAATATGTTTATTATTTATTTGATTCAATATTATTATATTAAAAATAATAATAATATATCAACTCAGTTATAATTCTCTTAATTATTATTAAAGAGGTATTTTTTTCAATGTTATTTAGAGAAAGCAATTATTTGATTTAATGACATCTATAAATAATTTTTTATTAAATTATAAAATTATTAATAAAAAATAACATCTAAATTACACAACATAACATCAAGATAATAACTAACCAAATGCCCCCTAAATAATATTTAGATGTCATCAAATTTAGAGTAATATTTATATATTATTTTAAAATAATAATTTTTAATTTTTATATTATTATCTAAATATTTTATGAAATCAAATAAATAATTTACTCAGAGAACGTGACTAACATCGCAATAACATTAAATCAAACGCTTTCAAAGCGTTTCATTATGCATGATTTACAGGTTTTGTTTAACAAAATAAATTTTTATTTTATTTTATTTTTTTTGATAAAAATAATTTTTTATTTTTTGCTCTTTTTAAAAATTTGGGATTAAAGTGGAGCAGAACAAGGCCAGATAGGTAAGACCGTACGAGAGAGACAGAGAGAGAGAGATGGGCAGAAAGCCGGCTCTTTTATATGCACAGTTGACGCCGCCCCTTCCACCGTTCACGCCGGAAAGACTTGCTTCTTTCCCGCTCTCCATCTCCCACTCTGGAGCTTCTTCCCTCTCCTCAAATCCGTACCTCTGTTCGCAAAGGCTTAGAAAACGATGGGCAGAGCTCCTTGCTGCGACAAAGCCAACGTGAGGCGGGGACCGTGGTCGCCGGAGGAAGATTCTGCCCTCCGCCGCTACGTCGAGCTCCACGGCACCGGCGGCAACTGGATCGCCCTGCCTCAGAAAGCAGGTCTTCACCCTCTCCAATCACAACCCATTTTCAAGCTGTTCTTGATCGATTGTTCTCTGTTTCTGCTTCGGCTCACAAGGTGTTCGTTGAATTGCTTCAGGGCTTAAACGGTGCGGCAAAAGCTGCCGCCTTCGGTGGCTCAATTACCTCCGGCCGGACATAAGGCATGGCGGCTTCACTGACGAGGAAGACGACGTTATTTTCTCTCTCTATAAGAGCATTGGGAGCAGGTAGTACTCTTTATGTATTTCTTAAAAATCTCATTTTTTTGATCCTTTAACTGATCTGGGTTTTTCCTCTAGATGGTCTATAATTGCTTCCCAACTCCCTGGAAGGACGGACAATGACGTGAAGAACTACTGGAACACCAAGCTGAAGAAGAAGATCATGGCGGCAGGGGAACCCCTTATCACCAAAACCCACCATCAATCTCTTTCGCCGCTGCCGGCAGTTCCGGCTCCGACGGTCAACGTCGAAGTTTTCTTCCCAAACGACATCGAAAACACGACGTCAGCGCTGGCGCCGGTCAACTCTTGCAACCTCGGCTACCCATTTGGGCTGCCGCAGCTCCCGCCGGCTGATGATGTCTCCGCGTCCTCCTCCGCCTCATCATCTTCTATTCCAGTTGCAAGCGAGAATTTCGACGATTTCTTCTTGCCGGAGCTGGGCTTCAGCTACTGGAATACTGATCTTCTCACCGCCGGGTTCTCTTCTCCCTCATATCCGCCATTAATGGCGACGTGCGCCAATAGCGAGGTCGAGCATCAGGGGATTTACTCATAGCTGGTTATTTGCGTGTAAATGATTGGAAGATTAGCGTTTGCTTGACTTCTGATTGTGATTTAGTTGCTCATATTTGAAATCTAATTCCGCATTACATATGCTTGATATTTAAACTCTAAATTTGTTGGATAATTTAGCGATCTGATCAGTTAAAGATCAATTAGCAGGGCTATCGATCATTCACATCAAAATTTCTAACATAGAAATCATGAAATCTGCATGGGATCAGATGATTCAGTTAAAGCTGAACATGGAAGTTGCAGGGGGGGAAAGTAGAGTGAGGGAACAGAGAGACAGAGAGAGAGAGAGAGAGAGAGAGAGAGAGAGGAAACTGCTGTCTGCATCCAGCTTTTAATTAATAATTTTACTGGATGAAGAGCTTTACAGAGAAAATTCAATGGCAGTATGACGATGATAACCAACTAATTATCTTCCTGCCTTGACTTGGTATTGCTCTCTAGTGATAACATATAGGTAGGAGAAATGTGCATGCAGGTCTCATTTTCCATGGAAGAATCATATGGAAAGTTTGAATATGTCAGAGAATCAGTAGCACTAACGTGGAGTGTGCCCATCCAGTGCTGATGTGGCAGTCCTTTATTGGTCAGTTCGGCCAGCCAAACCCAATAATTGCTTAGAACCCCTTCACACTTCTCAGCTCTCTTTTCTAAATTTTCTTAAGAGAAATCAAATATGATTTTTTTTTGGTATAATTACCTATATGTCATATCATTTAGTTTTATTTATGTCTTACACATCCATTCTTAGTTAATTACGATATGCACACTCAAAACATTATAAAATCTTACATACACGTATTTTAACTTATATATATTATAATGAGTAATCATAATTTTTCAATAACCTAATTATAGTTAGATTACAAAAAATCTGAGCCGTTCATCATATTATTTTAAAGATATTTAAATATATTTTGAGTGAAAATCCTAAAACTTTAATATTTAGGTGGTAACAAAGGAATGAGACATCCGCGACGTGAATTGATTTTAGGATAAATCAGTGCTTTAGTATGGTATTGAAGAAAAAAAATGTACCATTAAGGGTAAAAATATAATTTTAATGATTTAGTAACAGAATATTTTTTTTCAAATAGATTTTGATTAAGTTTTAAGTCAAGTGTGTGTATGTAAGATTTTGTAATGTTTTGAGTGTGCATAGTGTAATTAACTAAGAATGGATGGGTAAGACAGAAATAAAACTAAATGATATGGCATGTAGGTAATTATCCCTTTTTTTCTTACAAAATTGATGCTCGTAGAGAACAGATGATTATGTGCTTCTGAAAAGACATGCATAAAAGTTTATATACAGATAATTTAGAGGATACGTTGACGATTTATATATTATAACTAGTTTTAAAAATCTTTTTTATGCGTTGCATGAATTTTAAATTTTATGATAAGATTTTGAAAATAAAATTTTCCAAAGAATATGCTTGGCTGAGTCCACATGAAAAAGCATCCAAGAAAATTTTAAAACTATCTCAAGGTCATGACTTGCTAAGTCAATCACCTTTTGAGTTTAATTATCTCAAGTTGTTTGGAAGCACATGATCATGAGGCCTTCACTATAAGACATCATAAATTCAATTGCCCTCATCTTTATTTGAGATTAATTTAAGCTTATAATTATAATCCAAAAAAATCATAAAATATGGTATCTAATTATATAATCATACATGTGATGACTCATGATCGAAGAGAGTGGAGAATGATCGCAGAGTAATATCCCAAAAGAAAGGAATTACTAAAGCAAAGTGCTGTTCCTGGCAGGTTTTTAAGTTGAATGACGAGTGATGAGAGGGGTAGAGAATGAACTGTATACATAAAAAAAAGAGTTATTGATCTGTATAAGAGAATAATTATATGAATATTCTAAATGGTATAAGCATTTGTTGGGACAATATCATGAGATAATTGTTGACGGAGAAGGATGTCATTCTGAGAATCAGTGGCACACAACGTTTCTTGCCCAACAAAACATTCAAGGATGTAAGGCAGTTTAGGAATAGCTTTTCCTACGTCCACTTCGAAGCCAGAGAAAAGCTTTCACCAAAACTCAAAGAGAGATTTGGCCAAAAGACCAATACAAAAAAAAGAGAAAAAATACAAATCTTGCTTCTCTCTAAAATGATTTAATGATCTCTCTTAATATGTATTGAGCATCCCCTCTGAAGCTCTACCAAGAGGTATTTATAGATGAGCTAAGGCAGTGCTTTACAAGTTACAGGTTAAAATAAACCGTAATTGCTGATTTCAAGGAGACCATTGCTAGTGTCAAGATGAGGGAATGTAGATTGTTGATTTGTTAAGCTGTTGGGAACTGGATGACTAGCTGCCGGTGACCGAAAACTTGCAACTCCCAATTAGCTGAAAATAAAAAAGGTTCTCTAATAGAAACGGTCCTAAAAGATGCTGATGTGATAGTCTTCATCCAGTCAGGTGATGGCAAGTACAATAGATGACAAAATATCGTGACCAATATTAGCAGAATGAGACTATATATCATCTCGGACGGTAGAAAATTTTGGCAAAAGCAAGAATGAGTATAATTAGGCACACATCGAATTTGATGGTGCAAGCATCATAAACAATGATAGATAAATAGAATTTGAAAAGTTTTTAGATGTCACGTATACGATTGAGATGCAATGCTGAATCCAGGTGTAAACACTAATGATGAAAAACTCTTTAGTTAAGCTTGTTTAAGATAAAATAATATTGAAATGAGTGATATCTTGATAAGTACTCGAGTCACGTAATTCTTTTAAAGTCAAAACAGACAATGGATGTTACAATACATAATTGTGACGAGTTTGTAATTAAAATATTTGCTTGGCAAGGTTTATGAAATCAATTTCATAACCTTGTTGCACTTTCAAAAGAGCAATTGAAATTGATTTCGCAAATGTGAACAGGTTATTTTTCAGTTTGCTTGAATTATACATGATCGATACGTATGTTGGTAGATTCAGGTCAATCTATCAACTCGTTTCATCCCATTTATTCAAATCGTTTGTATGAGACAACCTAAACTCGTCTTATTTGATAAACAAGTTTAAATTTACAACTCAAACTTGATTGACTAATAATTGGGTCGAGTTCAAATGAGGTTTGTTGATCGAATAATTAATTTAGTTGATAATTCGACTTAATCTCTTAAAGTTGAGCTTTTTTACTTATTTCACTTTTAAAGTTAGATATTTGCACTCATCATCTTATACGTTGAATGTATAATTACAAATACTACCCTTTTATAATAATAAATAGTTAAATTTTTATTTTTTTTAATAAGATAAATGGTTAGATTTTTTTTATTTAATGGAAGGAGTGATATTTGTAATTATTTATTCAAAATATAAAATAATAAATATAAATATGTAATATTGAGGATGAAATAAATAAAACCCTTTAAACTTTTTATAGAAATCATATGATAATTTTAATGCCGGGTGACGTACTCAGTGCTAGATCTAGACCAGGAGTTTATATTATGACATGAATTCAATCATATTTAATGTTGAATAATCTAACAAAAAAAATTTTAATTATAATTTTATTAATATTTAGATAGATGACATCAGTGACATTATAATCAAAGACCTTTTCTCAATGCTTTGGATGCGAGGACCTTTTTTTGTTTTGAGAAATTGGCGTTCAATCAAGGTATTATGTTAAAAATACATTGATATAAACAAGATCAAAATTAAATTACTTGTATTTTCCTCAAATATATTAAAAAATAATTGAGTACTCATATAATTACTAGTATTCATTTAAATTATCTTATTAGCATTGATTCGTTCTCTAAATGCCTGTATTTGACTTTAAATTCTTCGTTAATGCAATGAATAGTCGTAAAAATATCACTATTCAATTCAAATATATTGATATGTCATAAGTTAGTCTTTAAAAGTGACTAATAAGTTATAATAGATCAATATACTGTCAAAAAAAGTAAAATTGTCGATATCATATTAAAACACAATCATATATCTCTAATAGATCGGAAAATATCTGTTTTCAGATAAGATATATCGATATAGCAAATATTAGTTATTTAATATGAATATTATATTAAAATGCCTTCATATAGACAAGATCAAAGTCAATTTACTTGTACTCCCTCCAAATATAATAAACATTTGTTAAATACTTATATAATTGCTAGTATTCAGTTAAAATAACTTATTATTTAATGAATAATTCTCTAAATATTTTAAACCGGCTTGAATTGAATGTTACTGCAATGAATAATCGTAAAACTATCACTATTAAATTCAAATACAATGATATATCATAAATCAAACTTTAAAAGTGCCTAATAAGTTATAATAGATTGATATATAATCAAAAAAATGTGTAACTACCGGTATTATATAAAACACAATCATATGTCCATAATAGATCGCTAAATATTTATTTTCGGTTAAAATATATTGATATAACAAATATTAGTTATTTAATCAGAGTTTAAAATACACTGATATAGACAAAATCAAAGTCAAATTGCTTGTATTCTCTTCAAATATAATAAAAAAAAATTGAATAATTGTGTAATTGCTAGTATTTTGTTAACAATAACTTATTTTACATTGAATTATTCTATAAATACTTGTCGAATGACTAGAATTCAAAGTTAATGCATTGAATAGTTTTAAAAATGTCACACTATTTAATTCAAATACATTGATATGTCATAAATCAGTTTTTAAAAATGTCTAATTAGTTATAATAAATCGATATACTATCAGAAAGATGTGAAATTATCGGTATTATAATAAAACTCAATCATATGTCTCTAACAGATCGTCAAATATCTGTTTTCAGCTATGATACAGTAATATAGTAAATATTAATTGTATAGTTAAAGTATTAAACTAAAATACCCTTATACGGATAATGTCAAAGTTAAATTGCTCGTATACTCAACAAATACAATAAAAAAGAATTGACTACTTGTATAATTAATAGTATTCAATTAAAATAACTTATAATATAATCAATCGTTCTCTAAATGCTTGTATACCTCTTGAATTCAATGTTATTGCAATGAATAGTTATAAAAATATTACAATTCAATTCAAATACATCGATATGTTATAAATCAGTCTGTAAAAATGCCTAATAAGTTATAATAGATTGATATGCTGTCAAAAAAAAGTTTAATTATCAATATTATATTAAAAATCAATATAACAAATATTAGTTGTTTAATTAGAGTATTATATTAAAATACCCTCATATAGATAAAATCAAAGTCAAATTGCTTGTATTCTCTTAAAATACAATAAAAATTAATTGAACATTTATATAATTTCTAGTATTTAGTTAAAATAACATACTATGCAATGAATCGTTCTCTAAATGCTTGTATACAGCTTGAATTCAATATTAATACAATGAATAGGTGTAAAAATATCACTATTCAATTCAAATACATTGATATATTAAAAACCAGTTTTTAAAAGTGCCTAAGAATTTATAATAGATCGTCAAATATCATTTTCAGCTGAAATACATCGATATAGCAAATATTAGTTGTTCAATCAGGGTATTATATTAAAATGCACTGGTATAGACAAGATCAAAGTCAAATTATTTGTATTCTCTGCAAACACAATAAAAAAAATTTGAACACTTGTATAATTGCTAGTATTAAGTAAAATAACTTATTTTGCATTGAATCGTTATTGAAATACTTGTATTGGCTTAAATTCAACGCTAATACAATGAATAGTTGTAAAAACGTCACTATTCAATTCAAATACATTGATATATCGTAAATTAGTTATTAAAAGTGCCTAATAAGTTATAATAGATCAATATACTATCAAAATAATGTGAAATTGCCAGTATCATTTTAAAACTCAATTATCTATCCCTAATGGATCGCCAAATTATACAAGTATTTAAAAAACTCTTTATTATATTTGAAAAAAATACAAGTAATTTGACTTTAATCCTATCTATATGAAGGCATTTTAACATAATACTCTGATTACCCAACTAATATTTGCTATATCAATGTATTTCAGTCGAAAATAAATATTTGATAATCTATTAGGAACATCTGATTAAGTTTTTAATGTAATACCAGCAATTAAACATCTTTTTGATAAGATATCAAACTATTTTAAATAAATAAACACTTTTAGACTAATTTATGATATGACAATGTATTTTAATTTAATTGTGACGTTTTTACAGCTATTTATTATATTAACGTTGAATTCAAGCGGAATATAAGTATTTAGAGTATGATTTATTGCATAATAAGTTATTTTAACTGAATACTAGCAATTATACGAGTATTCAATCACTTTTTATTATATTTGAAGAGAAAACAAGCTATTTGACTTTGATCTTATCTATATGAAGGCATTTTACATAATACTTTGATTACATAAATAGTATTTGCTATATTGATGTATTTTAGTTGAAAACAGATCTTTGGCGATTTATTAGGGACATCTGATTTAAATTTTATGTAATACCAATAATTACACATCTTTTTGACAGTATAACAATTTACTTTAAGTAAATTGGCACTTAGAGACTAATTTATGACATATTAATATATTTGAATTGAATAATGATATTTTTACAATTATTCATTGCATTAACGTTAAATACAAGTAGAATACAAGCATTTAGAGAACGATTCACTATATAATAAGTTATTTTAACTGAACACTACAGTCATATAAGTATTTATTTATTTTTTTATTATATTTAAAGAATTTTACAAGAAATTTAACTTTGATCTTGTCTATGTTAAGACATTTTAACATAATACTAAAATTAAGCAACTAATATTTGCTATATCGATGTATTTTAGCCAAAAACTGATATTTGATGATCTATTAGGGACCTCTGAATAAATTTTAATATAATACAGATAATTACACATTTTTCTGATAGTATGTTGAGCTATTTTAAGTGAATAGGCAATTTTAGAGACTGATTTATGACATATCAATGTATTTGAATTGAATAGTGATATTTTTATAGCTATTCATTGTATTAACATTGAATTTAAGCGGAATACAAGCATTTAAAGTATAATTCATGGCATAATAAGTTATTTTAACTGAATATTAGCAATTATATGAGTATTTAATCACTTTTTATTATATATTAATTTAACTTTGATTTTATCTGTATAAGGGTATTTTAGTTTAATACTTTGACTAAACAATTAATATTTACTATATTACTGTATCATAGCCGAAAATAGATATTTGACGATCTGTTAGGGACATATGATTGAGTTTTAATATAATACTGATAATTACATATCTTTTTGGCAGCATATCAATCCATTATAACTTGTTAGACACTTTTAGAGACTGATTTATGATATATCAATATATTTGAATTGAAAATAGATATTTTTACAATTTTTCATTGCACTAACGTTGAATTCAAGCAGACTACAAGCATTTAGAGTATGATTTATTGTATAATAAATTATTTTAAGTAAATACTAGCAATTATATTCATTCACTTTTCATTGTATTTCAAGATAATATCAGTAATTTGACTTTGATCTTATTTATATGAAGGCATTTTTAACATAATTTTCTGATTACACAACGAATGTTTGCTATATCGATATATTTTAGCTTAAAAAGATATTTAGTGATATATTAGGGACATCTAATTGATTTCTAATATAATACCAGTAATTATACATATTTTTGACAGTATATCGATCTATTGTAAGCGAATTGGAACTTTTAGAGACAATTTTATGATATATTTAACATATTTGAGTTGAATAGTAATATTTTTACAACTATGCATTGCATTAATGTTGAATTCAAGTGAAATACAAGCATTTAATACTATTCATTATATAATAAGTTATTTTAACTGAATACTAGTATTTATACGAGTATTCAATTATTGTTTATTATATTTGAATAGAATATAAAACATTTGACTTTAATCTTGTATATATCAAGACATTTTAACCTAATATTCTGATTAAGCAACTAATATTGGCTATATCAATGTATTTTATTCTAAAATAGATATTTGGTGATCTATTGGGACATCTGATTAAGTTATAATATAATACTGATAATTATACATATTTTTGACAATATATTGATTTATTTTAGGCGAATAGACACTTTTAGAGACTGATTATGACATATCAATGAATTTAAATTTAATAGTGACATTTTTACAGCTATTCATTGTATTAACATTGAATTCAAGTTGAATACAAATATTTAGAGAATGATTCATTACATAATAAGTTATTTTAACTAAATACTAGCAATTATACGAGTATTTAATTATTTATTTATTATATTTGAAGAGAATAAAAGCAATTTGACTTTGATATTGTCTATATCAATGTAGTTTAGCCGAAAAAAGATATTTGATGATCTATTAGGGACATCTGATTGAGGTTTTATGTACTATCTTCAATTACACGTCTTATAGATAACATGTCGATCTATTGTAAGTGAATAGGCATTTTTAAAGACAGATTTATGATATATCAATGTATTTAAATTGAATAGTAATGTTTTTATAAGTTTTCATTACATTAACGTTGAATTTAAATATAATACAAGCATTTAGAGAACACTTCATTGCATAATAAATTTTTTTTAACTAAATACTAGTAATTATACGGATATTTAATTATTTTTTATTGTATTTGAAGATAACGCAAGCAATTTGACTTTAATCTTGTCTATATTAGTGCATTTTAACAAAATACCCTGACTAAACAACTAATATTTGTTATATCAATGTGTTTTAAACAGAACTAGATATTTGGCAATCTATTAGAGAGTTATGATTGAGTTTTAATGTAATACCGATAATTACATATCTTTTTAGCAGTATGTCGGTCTATCATAGGCGAATAGGCACATTTAGAGACTGATTTACAATATATCAATTTATTTTAATTGAATAATGATATTTTTAGAGATATTCACTGCATTAACGTTGAATTCAGGTGAAATACAAGCATTTAGAGTACGATTCATTGCATAATAAGTTATGTTTACTAAATACTAGCAATTATATAAGTATTCATTCACTTTTTCATGTATTTTAAGTAAATACGAGTAATTTGACTAGTCTATATGAAGACATTTTGACATGATATTTTGCTCTTGTCTATATGAACACATTTTAATATAATACTCTGATTACACAATTAACATTTCTATATAGATGTATTTCAGCCTAAAATAGATATTTAGTGATTTATTACAGACATTTGGTTGAGTTTTAATGTAATACCGACAAGTACACACCTTCTTGACAGTATATCGATCTATTTTAAGCGAATTTACACTTTTAGAGACTAATTTATGACATGTCAATATATTTAAATTGAATAGCAATATTTTTACAGCTATACATTGCATTAATATTGAATTCAAGCGAAATACAAGCATTTAAAGTACTATTCATTGCATAATACATTATTTTAAGTGAATACTAGTAATTATACGAGTATTTAATTCTTTTTAATTGTATTTAAAGAGAATACAAGTAATTTAACTTTGATTATATCAATATCAAGACATTTTAACATAATACTCTGATTACACAACAAATATTTGCTATATAGATGAATTTTAGCCAAAAATAGAAATTCGGTGATTTATTAGGGATATCTGGTTAAATTATAATGTAATATTGGCAATCACGCATCTTTTTAATAGTATGTCAATCTTTTTAAAAAGCGAATAGGCACTTTTATGCCTCGTTTAGTTCGAGCTTCTTTTCTGAGGAAGAAAAAAAAATTATTTTTAAGTTTAATGGGAGAGAAATTTATTTTAATATTAGAAAGTGTGTAAAGTGTGAAATACTTTAAATTGTAATATTCGTATTTGTGTTGGTTCTGAAATAAAGTTAATTTTTATAGTTGAAATTTGTAGTTGGCAAAACAATTGCCTCAAACCAAACGAGGCCAGAGGCTTATTTATAACATATCAATATGTTTGAATTGAATAGTGACGTTTTTACAACTATTCATTGCATTATCATTGAATTCAAGTGGAATATAGGCATTTAGAGTACGATTCATTGCGTAATAAGTTATTTTAGCTAAATACTAGTAATTATATGAATAGTTAATCACTTTTTATTGTATTTGAAGAGAATATAAGCAATTTAACTTTAATCTTGTCATACGAAGGTATTTTGACATAATACCCTGTCTGCACAACTAATGTTTGCTATATCAACATATTTCAGCTAAAAATAAATATTTGACGATCTATTAGAGATATTTGATCGAGTTTTAATGTAATACCGGTAATTACACATCTTTTTGACAATAAATCGATCTATTTTAAGTGAATTGACACTTTTAGAGATTGATTTCTGAAATATCAATGTATTTGAATTGAAAAGTGATATTTTTATAGCTGTTAACTGCATTAATGATGAAATCAAGTAGATTACAAGCATTTAGAGTATGATTAATTGCATAAGAAGTTATTTTAATATAATACTAGCAATTATATAAGTATTCAACTATTTGTTTTGTATTTGAAGAGAATAAAAGTAATTTGACTTTGATTTTATCGATATGAAGGCAATTTAATATAATAGATTGATTATACAACTAATATTTGTTATATCAATGCATTTTAGACGGAAACACACATTTGGTGATCTATTAAGGATATATGATTGAGTTTAAATATAATACCAGTAATTACATATCTTTTTGATAATATATCAAAGTATTATAACTTATTAGGCACTTTTAAAAACTAATTTATGGTATATCAATGTATCTTAATTGAATAACAATGTTTTTACAGCTATTCACTACATTAACATTGAATTCAAGCGAAATACAAGCATTTAGAGTACGATTCATTGCATAATAAGTTATTTTAACAAAATACAAATAATTACACAAGTACTTAAATAGGTTTTATTGTATTTGAACAAAATATAAGCAAATTGACTTTAATTTTGTCTATATGAAGGCATTTTAACATAATACTCTGATTACACAATTAATGTTTGTTATATCAATGTATTTTAGCAAAAAAAAAAGATATTTGATGATATATTAGGGACATTTAATTGAGCTTTAATGTAATACTGAAAATTACATGTTTTCTTAACAGTATATCGATCTATTGTAAGCGAATAGAAACTTTTAGAGACTGATTTGTGACATATCAATGTATTTAAATTGAATAGTGATATTTTTACATCTATTCATTGCATTAATATTGAATTCAAGCGGAATACAAGCACTTAGAGTACAATTCATTGCATAATAATTTATTTTAACTAAATACTAGTAGTTGTATGAGTACTTAAATACTCTTTATCATATTTTAAGAGAATACAAGCAATTTGACTTTGATCTTGTATAAATGCATTTTAGCAAAATACTTTAATTACACAACAAATGTTTACTTTATCGATGCAATTTTAGCCGAAAATAGTTATTTAGTGATCTATTAGGGACATCTGATTGAGTTTTAATGTAATACTGACAATTACACATATTTTTGGCAGTATGTTAATTTATTTTAAAAGAATAGCCAATTTTAGAGACTGTTTTATGATATATCAATGTATTTAAATTGAATAACAATATTTTTACAACTATTCATTGTATTAACATTGAATTTAAGTAGAATACATGCATTTAGAGTACTTTTATTCTATATTAGGGAAATTTAATTTTGTCTATATAAGGGCAATTTAATATTATACTTTGATTACACAACTAATGTTACTATATCAATATATTTTAGCCGAAAATAAATATTTGATTATCTATTTGGGAGATATGATTGTGTTTTAATATGATACTGCCAATTACAAATTATTTTGATAGTATATCGTTCTATTATAACTTATTAAGCACTATTAAAGACTGAATTATGACATATCAGTATATTTGAATAGAATAGTGTGATGTTTTTTACAGCTATACAATGCATTAACGTTGAATTCAAGAGGAATATAAGAATTTAGAGAATGATTCATTGTACAATAAATTATTTTAACTGAATACTAGCAATATACTAGTATTTAATACTCTTTATTATATTTGAAAAGAATACAAAAAATTTGACTTTGATATTATCTATAAAAAGGTATTTTCATATAATACTCTGATTACACAACTAATATTTGCTATATCGATGTATTTTAACCGAAAACAGATATTAGATGATCTATTAGGGACATAAGATAGAGTTCTAATACGATATCGATAATGACATATCATTTTGATAGTATATCGATCAATTATAGCGCATTAGGCACTTTTAGAGATTCATTTATGACATATTATTGTATTTGAATTTAATAGTGATATTTTTACAACTACTAAGTGCATAATGTTGAATTCAAACCAAATACAAGCATTTATAGAAAAATTCATTGCATAATATGTTATTTAACTAAATACTAGCAATTATATGGGTAATCAATAATGTGTTATTGTATTTAGAAAGAATACAAGCAATTTAACTTTAATCTTGTCTATATCAATGTATTTTAGCCGAACAAAGATATTTGGTGATTTATTAGGGACATCTGATTGAGTTTTTATATAATACCGACAATTACACATCTTTAAGATTACTATCTAATTTAAGTGAGTAGGCACTTTGAGAGACTGATTTATGGAATATCATTGTATTTGAATTGAATAGTGATATTTTTACAGATATTCACTGCATTAACGTTGAATTCAAGTGGAATACAAGTATTTAGAGTACGATTTATTACATAATAAGTTATTTTAACTGAATACTAGCAATTATACGAGCAGTCATTCACTTTTCAATGTATTTCAAGAGCATACGAGCAATTTGACTTTGGTCATCTTGTTTATCATTAAAGTAGTTTCAACATATAGCTCTGATCTCTAACTAGCGTATGGGCTTATTCATGGTAGTTTCAGCCAAAATGAATTATTTTAGGATGGATCTTTAGGGATTTGATTTGAGTTTTAATTGTAAGTAATCTCGGTAATTACACTTCATTTGTTGACATATATCAAATCTAGTTAAGCTAATGTGGCCTTTCAGAGATCTAATGTTATTAACCGTATTAATATTATGAGTTTTGAATTGAATAGTATGTCGTTGTTTAATAGATTATGACATTTGCATTGAATTTGAATTCAAGAGAAATAAATCAAGATTGATGATGAGCAGAAATTGATTGTATTAATATTGAGTTATTTTTGGAGCTGAATAGTAGCATTTATATAGTGATTTTAATTATTTTTTGATCGTTTTGAAGAGAATAAGAGGCAATTTGAGCTTTGATCTTGGTTAATTTAAGAGCCATTTTAACGATAATTATTTCTGATTAGCAAATCTAATGTTTTGTTATTTGATATTATTTCAGTGAATAAAATGAGATATTCGGCATATTTATAAGGTATCTTGATTTGCGTTTTTGTATAATCTATAATTTAGACATCTGGTTAATAGTATAGTGCGATTGTAGTTTAGATCAGCGAATTTAACACTTTAAGGACTGATTTTTCTAACATTATGCAGTTAATTGTATTGTTTGATATTGAATAAGTGATGTTTTTTATTAGCTTTATGCAGGCAGAGCATGTTAAGAGTACTGATTCATTGCACATAGAAGTTTATTTTAGGGATAATTCCTAACAATTATACGGATTTTCAATTATTTATTTTTTTAGTAATGTGAATAAGAATAAGCAAGCACTTTGATGCTTGATTTTGTCTTTAAATATTGCGATTTTGAACATAATACAGTTTATGTATACTAACTAATATTTACTATATTGATCTATTTTAGCTATAAATAATTGACATTCTAGCAAATCTATTGATTAGGACATATGATAGAGGTTTCTAGATACGATAGTCTATCATTATAGTAATCTTTTTGTGATCACGATATACATGTATTCGATAATATTAGGACTCTTTTAGAGATTCATTTTGACATAGCATTTTAGTATTTGAATTTAACAGTGAATTTTTAGGCAGATACTGCAGTGCTTAACTGTTGAATTGCATAGCGGAATAGAAGCATTACAGAGCGATTTTTCTTGATAATAATGTTATTTAAGACTAAATACTGCT
>KZ451905.1:164803-289921 GCA_002786265.1 Apostasia shenzhenica | reverse complement strand
AGAAGTTATTTTAGGATAATACTAGCAATTATACGAGTATTCAATTATTTATTTTTGTATGTGAATAGAATACAAGCAATTTGACTTTGATCTTGTCTATATGATGGCCATTTAACATAATACATTGATTATATAACTAATATTTACTATATCGATGTATTTTAGCCGAAAACAGGCATTTAGCAATCTATTATGGACATAAGATAGAGTTCTAATACGATATCTATAATTACATATCTTTTTGATAACATATCAATGTATTATAACTTATTAGGCATTTTTAAAAACTGATTTATGATATATTAATGTATTTTAATTGAATAACTACGTTTTTATAGCTATTCATTGCATTAACATTGAATTCAAGGGGAATACAAGCAATTAGAGTACGATTCAGTGCATAATAAGTTATATTAGCTAAATACTAATAATTGTACAAGTACTTAAATAGTCTTTATTATATTTCTACATAGTACAAGCAATTTGATTTTAATGTCATCCATATGAAGGAATTTTAACATAATACTCTGATTACATAACTACTATTTGTTATATTGATGTAGTTTAGCAAAAAATAGTTATTTAGCAATCGATTAGAGACATCTGATTGAGTTTTAATATAATACTGGCAATTACACGTCTTTTTAAGAATTTATTGATCTATTATAGGCGAATAGGCACTTAGAGACTGCTTTATAACATATCAATGTATTTGAATTGAATGATAATATTTTTACAGCTATTCATTGCTTTAACGTTGAATTCAGGCGAAATACAAGTTTTTAGAGTACACTTTATTGCATAATAAGTTATTTTAACTGAATACTAGCAATTACACTAGTACTTAAATTCTATTTATTGTATTTGATGAGAATACAAGCAATTTGACTTTAATCTTGTCTATATGAAAGCATTTTAATATAATTTTTTGATTACAAAGTTGATGTTTACTATATCGATGTATTTTAGCTAAAAATAGATATTTGATGTATCAGGGACATCTGATTCAGTATTAATATAATACCGGCAATTACATATTTATTTTTGTAGTATGTCAATTTATCTTAAGCAAATAGGCAATTTTAGAGAATTATTTATGACATATCAATGTATTTGAATTGAATAGTGACGTTTTTATAGCTATTCAGTGCATTAACATGGAATTCAAATGGAATACAAGTGTTGAGAGTGCGATTTATTGTATAATAAGCTATTTTAACTGAATACTACCAATTTTACGAGTATTCAATCATTTATTATTGTATTTTAATAGAATACAAGTAATTTAACTTTGAAATTATTTATATGATGATAATTTAATATTACACTTTGATTACACAACTTATGTTTGCTATATCAATGTATTTTAGCTGAAAATAGATATTTGACAATCTATTAGAGATATATGATTGTGTCTTAATATGATATTAGCAAGTACATATCCTTTTGATAGAATATCGATATATTTATAGCTCATTAGATATTTTTAAAGACTGATTTATAACATATCACTGTATTTGAATTGAATAATGATATTTGTACAACTATTCATTGCATTAATGTTGAATTCAAGTAGAATATAAGCATTTAGAGAATAATTTATTGCATAATAAGTTATTTTAATAAAATACTAGCAATTGTACGAGTATTTAAACACTCTTTATTGTATTTTGAATAGGATACAAATAATTTGACTTTGATCTTACCTATATGAAGGGATTTTAACATAATACTCTGATTACACAATTAATGCAAGCTATATCAATGTATTTTAGTCAAAAACAGATAATTGACGATTTATTAGGAACATATGATTGAGGTTTAACATGATACTGGTAATTATATTTCTTCTTAACAATATATCGATCTATTATAGCTTATTAGGTTCTTTTAAGGACTCATTTATGACATATCATTGTATTTGAATTTAATAGTGACGTTTTTCTAAATATTCATTGCGTTAATATTGAATTCAAGTAGAATACAAGTATTTACAAAATAATTTATTGCATAATAACTTATTGCATAATAATTTATTTTAACTGAATGCTAGTAATTATACGAGTATTCAATCACTTTTTATTATATTTGAAGAGAATATAAGCAATTTGATTTTGACCTTGTCTATATAAGGCATTTTGATGTAATACTCTAATTATACAACTAGTGTTTGCTCTATCGATGTAGTTCAGCCGAAAATAAATACTTGACAATCAATTAGAGACATCTGATTGAATTTTAACGTAATACCGGCAATTAGACATCTTTTTGGTAGTATCTTGATTGAGTGAATAGACACTTTTAGAGACTGAGTTAAGACATATCAATGTATTTGAATTTAATAGTGACATTTTTGTAACTATTCATTGCATTAACATTGAATTCAAGTGGAATATAAGCATTAAGAGTATGTTAGATTGCATAATAAGTAATTTTAACTGAATACTAGTTATTATACAAGTATTCAGTCACATTTTATTGTATTTGAAGAAAACACAAGCAATTTAACTTTAATCATGTCAATATGAAGGCAATTTAATATAATACATTGATTACACAAGTAATATTTGCTATCGATGTATTTTAGCCGAAAATAGATATTTCGTGATTTATTAGGGATATATATAATTGAGTTTTTATATGATACCGACAATTACACATCTTTTTAACAGTATATCGATCTATTATAACTTATTAGGCACTTTTAAAGACTTATTTATGATATATCAATATATTTTAATTGAATAGTGATGTTTTTACCGATATTCATTACATTAACGTTGAATTCAAGTGGAATTGAAGCATTTAGAGTACAAGTCGTATAATAAGTTATTTTAACTGAATAGTAGCAATTGTTCAAGTATTTAAATGCTCTTTATAGTATTTGAAGAGAATACAAGTAATTTGATTTTGTCCTTGTCCATATGAAGGCATTTTAATATAATACTCTGATTACACAATTAATGTTACTTATATCGATGTATTTTCGATGAAACAGATATTTGATGTCATATTTGAGTATTATAATAGATATTTGAAGAGAATATAAGCAACGTAATACTCTAATTATACAACTAATGTTTGCTATCAATGCAGTTCAGCCGAAAACAAATACTTGACGATCAATTAGAGAACGATTCATTGCATTATAAGTTATTTTAACTAAATATTAGCAATTATACGGGTATTTAATTATTTATTTGTTGTATTTGAGTAGAACACTAGCAAATTGACTTTGATCTTATTTATGTCGAGGTATTAATATAATACTCTAGTTAAGCAAATAATATTTGTGATATCGATGCATTTTAGCCAAAAATATATATTTGGTAACCTATTATAGACACCTGATTGAGTTTTAATATATTAGCAATTACACATCTTTTTGACAGCATATCGATTTATTTTAAGCGAATTGGCACTTTTAGAAATTAATTTATGACATATCAATGTATTTGAATTGAATATTGATTTTTTATAGCCATTCATTATATTAACATTGAATTCAAGCGAAATACAAGCATTTATAGTACAATTTATCACATAATAAGTTATTTTAACTGAATACTAGTAATATATGAGTATTCATTTATTTTTTATTATATCTGAAGAGAATACAAGCAATTTGACTTTGATCTTGTCTATGCCAAGAAATTTTAACACAATAGTTTGATTAAGTAACTAATATTTGTTATATCAATATATTTAGTCAAAAACTGATATTTAGTGATCTATTAGGGACCTCTGAATGAGTTTTAATATAATATTAATAATTATAAATCTTTTTGACAGTATGTCGATAACGTTTAAGCGAATAAGCATTTTTAGAGACTGATTTATGATATATCACTGTGTTTGAATTGAATAGTGGCATTATTGCTGCTATTTATTACATTAATATTGAAGTCAAATGAAATACAAGTATTTAGAGTATGATTCATTGCATAATAAATTATTTTAATTGAATATTAGTAATTATATGAGTATCCAATAATGTTTTATTATATTTAAAGGGAATACAAGTAATTTGATTTCGATCTTGTCTATATGAAGGCAATTTAATATAATACTTTGATTACACAATTAATGTTTGTTATGTCGATGTATTTTAGCCAAAAATAGATATTTGGCTATCTATTAGGAATATACGATTGAATTTTAATATGATACACGCAATGATACATCTTTTTGACATCATATCGATTTACTATAACTTATAAAATACTTTTAAAGACTGATTTATGACATATCAATGTATTTAAATTGAATATTGGATTCAAGCAGAATATAAATATTTAGAGAATAATTCATTACATAATAAGTTATTTTAACTTAATACTAGTAATTATATGAGTATTCAATTATTTTTGATTGAATTTAAAGAGAATACAAGCAATGTAAGTTTAATCTTGTCTATATCAATGCATTTTGACATAATATTCTGATTAAATAAATATTATATGCTATATCAATTTTTTTAGTCGAAAACAGATATTTGACGATTTATTAGGGATATATGACTGAGTTTTCATTTAATACCGACAATTACATATTTATTTGACAGTATATCAATCTATTTTTAATTTATTAGGCACATTTAGAGATTGATTTATGCCATATCAATGTAATTGAATTAAATGTGATATTTTTACGACTATTTATTATAATAACATTGAATTCAAGCAATATACAAGCATTTAGAGATTGATTCATTGTATCATAAGTTATTTTAATTGAATACTATTAATTATATAAGTAATCAATCATATTTTATTTTATTTAAAGAGGATACAAGTAATCTAACTTTGATTTTATCTGTATAAGTGCATTTTAGTTTAATACTTTGACTAACAATTAATATTTACTATATTACTGTATCTAAATCGAAAATAGATATTTGACGATCTATTAGAGACATATGATTGAGTTTTAATATAATACCGATAATTACATATCTTTTTTTACAGCATATCGATCTATTTTAACTTATTAGGCACTTTTATAGACTGATGTATGACATATTAATATATTTGAATTGAATAGTACGTTTAACAACTATTCATTGCATTAAAGTTGAATTTAAGAAGAATATAAGTATTTAGAGAATAATTTATTACATAATAAGTTATTTTAACTGAATACTAGCACTTATATGAGTATTTAATCACTTTGTATTGTATTTAAAAGAATATAAGCAATTTGACTTTGACTTTATCTATATGAAGGCATTTTAATATAATATTTTGATTACACAACTGATGTTTGCTATATCAATGTATTTCAATCAAAAATAATATTTAGCGACCTATTAGGGACATCTGATTGAGTTTTAATATAATACAAGCAATTACACATCTTCTTAACAGTATGTTAGTCTATCTTAAGTGAATAGACACTTTTAGAGACTAATTTAGGATATATCAATGTATTTGAATTAAATGGTGATGTTTTTACAGATATTCATTGCATTAACATTGAATATATGTGCAATACCAGTATTTAGAGTACGATTCATCGCATAATAAGTTATTTTAACTGAGTAATAGTAATTATACGAGTATTAAATCACTTTTTATTGTATTTAAAGAGAATGCGAGTAATTTGACTTTGACCTTATCTATATAAAGATAATTTAATATAATACTTTGATTACTCATCTAATATTTGTTATATCGATGTATTTTAACTGAAAACAGATATTTGGTAATCTATTAGGGACATCTGATTGAGTTTTAATGTAATACTGAAAATTACATATCTTTTTAACAGTATATTGATCTATTTTAAGCGAAGAGGCACTTTTAGAGACTAATTTATAATATGTCAATGTATTTGAATTGAATAGTGATATTTTTATATATATTCATTATATTAACGTTAGATTCAGATGGAATACAAGAATTTACAGTACGATTTATTGCATAATAAGTTATTTTAACTGAATACTTATAATTATATGAGTATTTAATTTTTTATTATATTTGAAGAGAATACAATAATTTGAATTTGATCTTGTATGTATGAGGGCAATTTAATATAATACTTTAATTACACAACTAATATTTGCTATATCGATATAATTTTATCAAAAAAAGATATTTGATGAATTATTAGGGACATCTGATTGAGTTTTAATATAATACTAATAGTTACACATTTTTTTGATAGTATGTTAATCTATTATAAGTGAATAAACACCTTTTAGAGACTAATTTATTATATATCAACGAATACTATCAATCAATTTTAATTGAATTGAATAGTGACTTTTTACAACTATTTATTGCATTAATGTTTAATTCAAGCGGAATATAAGCATTTAGAGTACGATTCATTGTATAATAAGTTATTTTAACTGAATACTAGTAATTATATGAGTATTCAATCACTTTTTATTGTATTTGAAGAAATAATATAAGTAGTTTAATTTTGATTTTTTCTATATGAAAGTATTTTAATATAAAACTTTGATTACATAACTAATATTTACCATATTTATGTATTTCAATAGAAAACAGATATTTGGGGATCTATTAGAGACATCTGATTGTGTTTCAATGTAATACCGGCAATTTTAGAGACTGATTTTTGATATATTAATATATTTAAATTGAATAGTGAGTTTTTACAGATATTCATTGCATTAATATTGAATTCAAGCGAAATACAAGCATTTAGAGTACGATTCATTATATAATAAGTTATTATCACTGAATACTAATAATTATATGAGTATTCAATTATTTTTTATTGTATTTGAAGAGAATACAAGCAATTTTACTTTTATCTTTTCTATAGGAAGGCAATTTAATATAATACATTGATTACACAACTAATATTTGCTATATCGATGTATTTTAGCTGGAAACAGATATTTGATAATCTATTAGAGACATATGATTGAGTTTTAATATAATACAAGTAGTTATATTTTTTTTGATAATATATCGATGTATTATAGCTTATTCGGCACTTTTAAAAACTGATTTATGACATATTAATGCATTTTAATTGAATAGTGACGTTTGTTATATCGATATATTTTAGCAAAAAATAATTATTTGGCAATTTGTTGGGGACATCTTATTGATTTTTAATGTAATACAGGCAATTACATATCTTTTTAATATTATATTAATCTATTGTAAGCGAATAGACACTTTTAGAGATTGATTTATGACATATCAATATATTTGAATTGAATAGTAATATTTTTACAGATATTGATTGCATTAACGTTGAATTCAAGTAGAATATAAATATTTAGAGTACGATTCATTGCATAATAAGTTATTTTAATTGAATACTAGCAATTATATAGTACTTAAACACTCTTTATTGTATTTGAAGAGAATTTAAGTATTTGACTTTGATCTTATCTATATGAAGGTATTTTAAGATAATACTCTGATTACAAAACTAATGTTTACTATATCAATATATTTTAATCAAAAACATATATTTGGTAATCTATTAGAGACATTTGATTGAGTTTTAATGTAATACCAGCAATTACATTTTTTGGTAATATGTTAATCTATTTTAACATAATAGACAATTTTGGAGACTGATTTATGACATAACTATATATTTGAATTGAATAGTGACGTTTTTGCAATTATTCATTGCATCAACGTTGAATTCAAGCCGAATAAAAGCATTTAGGGAACGATTCATGGCATAATAAGTTATTTAACTTAATACTAGCAATTATATAAGTATTTAAATACTCTTTATTGTATTTAAGGAGAATACAAGTAATTTAATTTTAATCTTATCTATATAGAGGCATTTTAACATAATAGTCTGATATACAACTAATATTTGCTGTATCGATGTATTTTAGCTGAAAACTAATATTTGGTGATCTATTAGGGATATCTAATTGAGTTTTAATGTAAAACTGATAATTACACATCTTTTTGACTGTATGTCGATCTATTTTAAGCGAATAGGCACTTTTAGAGACTGACTTATGACATATATTGAATAGTGACGTTTTTACAGCTATTTATTGAATTCAAGCAAAATACAAGCATTTAGTGTACGATTTATTGCATAATAAATTATTTTAACTGAACACTAGTAATATACGAGTATTTAAACACTCTTTATTATATTTGAAGAGAATTTGATTTTGATCTTATCTGTATGAAAGGCATTTACTTATGTAACATCATTATTATATAGAAATTTTAGTTGAATTTAAAGTTTGAGATCATTAAAGATATATAACATTAACTAATAAAGTAAGATAAAATATTATGTATTTAAATCTCTCAAATAATAAATATAATAAAATAATAAAGAGAAATTATATAAAACTCTATAAATAGAAAAAAAAAATTAGTACAATATATACTAGCATCTTAAAAGAAAGTCCGCGTTAGTAAATAGATTTTAGAGTTTTAAATACAGAAAAATATTGAGCTATTATCTAGCCTTGTGATTTTGTCTGAAGTAAAAATTATTGCGTGTATCAAGCGAGAGCAAATAACATTAATAATTTGCTCACCAATCACGCAGCTCCATAAGAGGTGGGAACATCAAGCTACACAGAAAAAATTATGTATGGTATTAAGTCATCAATGACTAGACTGTCAGATCACAAGAGACTGGATGATTTAGTAAAAAATTGGACCGCGTGATTAGATGATTCGTTCTAGAGAATAAAAAGTATCTCTACCAGACTATTCGTTCAAGAAAGTAGAGATAGCTTGAGATCAGATAGGTATTAATTTAAGAGAGTACAGATAGATGTGATACCTACCTACTCTCAAGCTACACCTACTTTTTTAGATGAATACTTATTTTTCTAATAGTATACTAAACTATCCAAGAGACGTCATGACTGAACAGTCCATTTGTCTACCAGACTATTCGGTCAAGCCTATCAAATGATTTGTCCAATTTTTTTGTCATTCACGATATTTAGTGAGGCAGGGCACACTTAATTCTCTTTGTAATGGGCTGATAGATGACGAATTTCGCCCTTTAGACATAATAATTTCTCTACTGAAGATTCGATTTCAAGATGACTTATAAAGCAATTACCTAGCTATGTAATCTCACATGTTCACTTGGCTTGACTCTTTAGAACAAGATTGTTGAGCTTTGTGGAGCCTACATGCCAATTGTTAAGATCCCTAGTCATTTTATTGAAGTTGATGAATTAAGTTAAGGTCATTAATTTTGATGGAGTCAAACTTCTAATTTACTTTAACACCAAAACTTAGATCCATAATCTTAAAAGTTAAAAGATAAATTATTAAAATAAAATTTTAATTATTATTAATTAAATTTATGTAATTTACTTTAAATTTAATTTAATGATATCAGAGTATTTATTATGAAATTATGAATTATACTTAATAAAATATGAACTATTTGAAGATTTTTATTAAAAATTTTAGTATTTTTTCAAAATTTAATGTGAAATTTATAATTTATTCATAATTCTGCGTACTACATGAATATATTTTGATATTTATATGTTATTATATGATTATTTACATATACTATCAAACAAAATAGTTATTTTTTTAGATAACGTAATATTAATTTAAATGCTCTTTAATATTAAGATTTATATAAAAATGATAAATAAAATTTATTTTTATTAAAATATGAGTAGAGGTGAAATAAAATTAATTTTTAATATTTAAATTTTTAAAAATATATAATAAATTTATTTTTACATTCAAATTTATATGAAACATAAAATATAATTAAAATCAGTATCAAGTTCAAAGGGCACTTCAACTGAACAATAAAAGCTGATTCCCACTATTCATAATTTCTAAATTTTCTTTTATGGAAATTAAATTTCGAATTAATTTTTCTTTTAAGCTTCTTCTGAGGAATTACATGTTACTCTTAAAAATTGATTTTTTATTCATTTAATTTTTAAAATTTCATATTTATACGTGCCATTAATTATATATATTGAATCTATAAAAAATTAATAAATTGAAAATACAAAAAGATATATATATATAAATTAGTAAAAATCATAAGTGTAATTCCTCAAATTCTTTAGTATAAAAAAACAATTCCTCTAATTCTTTACTGAATTCTCGGCATCTTGTTGAGTTTTGTGCCTGGCAAACCGCCACGCATCCGCTCACCGCCTCCCCCTATCCCGCAGCTCACTATTCCAGCATGGAGCCATTGGCGTTCTCGTCACCGCCATCTTCATGGCCTCTGTGGCTTCTCCCGTGAGCCTTTTCCGATCATCCGCCGTCTTTCTGGCGGCGTCCGCCACTGGGAGGGCGACTCCTCGGCGGTTCTTTCTCGGTCTTGGGGCATCCTTTCTCGATCAGCTCCGAGGAATGGCGTCCGGTCCATTCCGCACAGCCTTTGCCCGGCAGCAAGGTGTTTCTCCAGTCGAGCAGGTCTGGCTCTAGGTAAGCAATCTAGGGTTCGTGTGTAATGCCATGGTTTTTTGATTTTTCTTTGATCATTCTGCTTTAGGTTTTGATGAACGTTGAGTGGCCGGAGGAGTTTCCTTTTAAGGAAGAAGACTTCAACCGCTTTGACGAGTAGAGAGCCTGAAAATCTCTGACTTGGATTCTTTATACTTCTGATATATTGCTTATAGATTTGTTGTTTAATCTGCAAAAAATACTAGAGTGCCATTGTTTTAAAGCAAGTAACATTCTCTAATGCAATTTTCTTGCCTAATTTGGAGTTTCCATACCAAATAATATTGGCTTATTTCCACTAGTTATTATCTGTAAGGTTGATTGAAATATTTTACTGACATAGTACTACTAAATGGTGCTCGTGGATTGGCTATTTTGAACTAAAGATTTCCTGACGGTTTACAGTTGATATCTCTTGGTAGTATACTTTAATTTATTATAAGGTTGAGTTAACGAGGTGTCTCGTTCCCTGAGTTTATATTGAGGAGTAGAAGGATACATGAAAGAGTAAAAATTCCTAATTTTTGCTGCTTGTGCCTGGAGAAAATAGCATGAAAAGTATGAGATAAAAGTAAGTAATTTAACTTATTCAACAAAATCATGATTGTCATCTTCCCCATAAATGGCATCATTCGATTTATTTCAGGGTGTTCGTGTATGATTTTTTTTCCTCTAATCATGTTCTATGCTTCTTGTTTATGCAAGTATTTTTTTAATGTAAGTTTGTATGTGTGCTCATTGTTCCATTTATTCAGGCTGTTAGGGCATGTTTGGCTCGAGGATAAATTTGGGTAAGAAAAGAGAAAATATTTTATTTTATAAAATTGACGGGAAAGAAATTTATTTTAATATTAGGAGGTGTGTAAGATATGAAATAAAGTTGATTTTAAAGTTGGAATTTGTGTTAGATGTGAAAGTCAATTTTTAAGGTTGAAATTTGTGTTGGATGTGAAATAAAATTATTAAAATTTATAATAAAATAAAAATATTATTATTATATTTTTTTGCCTAATTTTAGGTATTTGTCAAACAATGCCTTAGTATATGAGTTTTTTGCCATTAAGTATGTTCTATGCTGCTTGTTATGAATATTCAGATTTATGCAAGTTTTAGTTTATACTAGTAGTGACCCATGCAAATTTGCACGAAAATAAAATAATAAAAAGAATAAAATAAAAAAATAAATTGGTAAAAATGAAAATTGCATACTTATGTTAAAAGACAAACATATAAACCTTATATACATAAATTGTTGAACAAATATTCTATACACAAAATTGTTAAATAAAGTTTATATACACAAAAGTGTTTAACAAAATTTACAGATAGAAGAAGTATTGAACAAAGTTCACATACACAAAAGTGTTCAACAAAATTCATAAACAGAAATTTTGTAGAGGTTATTTAAACAGAAATATTGCCAAAATTGTTCAATAGAAGTATTGAAGTTGCTACATGATGTTATTTATCTGTGTTCTTGATTTTTTCGGTCACTTTGTTGGCTGTTGGTCTTGTTAGACATTTCTGCACTACTGCTGGTATTATTGTTCTTGAGCTTTTCATCTTTCAGTTTGTAATTTCGGCCTGGTCTTTCAGTTTGTAATTTCGGCCTGGTCTTTCAGTTGCAATAACACTGTATCCTCTATATTGTATGAAGTTGAAGTTCTTCTTTGTAATTTGTATATGGAACGTATAATAAACCGAAAGGCAATTTCGAACATGTTGTTGGAAAGTTTGAATTCCATTTTTCTATAAAAAAAATGACAAAATTATGCTTGTAATGTCAGAATTTTATCATATATTTATATTGTGAAAATATAATAGAACCTGTCGAAGCATTGCTTTTGTTACTTCTAGAAGCTGATGCAAAATAGTTTGTACAAGTTTGTCAAATAGTACAACATTTGCGCGATCAGTGTCATCTTTAATTATTGGGCGTAATTTGTACCTAAGAGAAACATAATTAGTATATTTACAAAAATATGGTGATACTAAAATTTATCATAATATAGAGTAATACAAATTGAGATATTATTTGTGAATTCGAAGCAGCACATGATTGATTCTCACAAATAAAGCCTCTTGATATTTTACGACATACTGAACAACAGTCATACCAAACTAGCTTATTAGTGAATATACTTATAATCATTGCATTAACATTTAAATTTTGAGTCTGCATATAGAAAATTAAGTAGCATATTAAAAACAATATGTAATCCGAGTATATATATAATACCTCATTTGGAGGAACTATTGTTTCATTAAGTAAATCACTAATTGTGCTGATTTTCATTTGGCTTGATAAAATAGTTGGAATAGATATCTTTGTTGAAGTGGATAGTGTCTAAAATTTGCTTTTGTACCTGTATTAGATGGAGATATCTAATGAAAAATATAAATGTGATATGCAAACAGTAAAATGAATATTTCATTTATATTACCATGTCAGTAATTCATTTGTTTGTCATTGTTCTGAGTTTCCAAAATAAAGTTCTGTAAAACTTGTAGTCTCAACAATATGTTTTCCTTTAATGTATGTATATGAATATTATATATGAAACATGTTTATTCAAGTTAAAACTGAATAGAACTGTTACCTATGAAAATTTTCATCCTCAAGCCACATGCAGTTAAGATAACACCATCCTTGAATGTCATAGTCAATGTGCTGTAATATTTATTCAAAGTGCTTTCTCATATTGTCAAAGTGATAGGTTTGTCATAGAAAGTATCATCAATCAATGAAACTTCAACTAAAGTGGATAGGCCTATGCGCATATGAATTGTAGTAATTGGCCCAATATCCACAATATATTCGATAATACCTTTATAACAAATAGAAAATTGTGAGCTTTTAAGCAAAATAAGTGGTTATCATCCATATGTATTAATAAAAGTAATCTTACTTACTAGATACTCTCGTTTCTAATCCTGTAATCTCAGAAAGCTTGCTAAATGTCCACAGAAAATTGAAAATTGATTGATTATTACTAACTTTCACCATTCTTGTGTCATCTTTGAAACATAATCTTGTTGATCTTCGTAAAACTTTTAGTGGTGCATGTGAGATTTCATGGTAAATATTTTGTATCTCATATAAGTATTTAGGAATGATGATATCTTTCTATTTGCTTGGAACAAACACTTCCATTTCAGTTTCCTAATGTATACAATAGAATTAATGTAAATCAGGGAAATAAAAAATCTTTTATAATAGTAAACAATGTTAGTAATAATAAAGTGAATAGAATGGTATCTGATCATCTCTTCTAATGAAGACTATTGAGTAGTCAGAGTTTGGACAATATAGTTTTCCATCCCATATTTGAGTAACGAAAATGCGGATGTGCCAAGGTTCATGAAATGTTTTGATTTTGTTTAAAGGTATAATAGTCTTGTTCCATTACAAAGTCCATTAGTTTGATCAAGATTTCTAAGTAACATAATAGTTGCATTAACTTTAAGTTCTAGCTTATGTGCTGGTAATCCTGGTAAAATTAAAGAGTTTAGAAACTCAGTTGTATATAACATATCAATGTCATAATTTTCATCAGTAATTGCAATTTTTTGTATTAGCACTATAATATATTTTTGATTGATTTTTAACTTGATTCACAATAATGCCATTTGTTTCATCAACTTCTTTTTTTCGTGATGCTAAAATTATTCTTATTTTAAAAAATATTGCATCATAATTTTTAGTGCTTAATATATTCAGGAATTTTGATCTTTGTACTATCTTCATTATCATCAGCTAGTTTAATTCCATCAATTTCATCATTGCCAATGCGAAGTATCCAATTAGAAAGCTTATTTAATTTATTATTATTGTCATTGACCATATTATTTTCAATTAGTCTCATATTTTTTTCAAGTGTAAAAGGTTTACAATGTTTCCATAATGGTGATTTATGTATAGATGCGTTAATAATATCTTCTCTTTTACCGTTTCGCACAACTAGCAAAATTTATTGAAAATCTCTTTCTAATACAACAATTTTGCCTCCAAATGAAAATTTATCTGCATCTTTATATTTTTGTTTGAGAAGGTCACGAAATGTTTTATCAACGGCTTCAAATGTATAGCGATTAATCATTGGAGCTTCATCCCAAATGATTAATGTTGTATGTTGAATTAATTTTGTTAATTTAGATTTACGATTTATTGAGCATATTGTGATTTCTGTAATATTAATAGGAATTTTAAATTATGAGTAAGCGGTGCGACCTCCAGGTAATAACAATGATGTGATTCCTGATGATGCAATAGCAAGAACAATTATTCTTTGACTTCGTAGTTTTGCTATTAATGTCTTCCAAATATAAGTTTTTCCTGTGCCTTCACTTCCATAAACAAAAAATAAATTACTAATTTTTTATTGCAAGATAAAATTACATTTTGAAAAATTCTATATTGTTCTTGATTTAACTTTGATTGTAATTCATAACCCTCTTCTTCTAGTGATAATATACTGTAGTTTAGCTCTTAAAAAATCAATTGATTTTCAGATACAATTATGGTTGATTTATTTGGAAAAGGTATGTTTGGAAAGTCCTTCAATATTTTTCTATTATTGTTAAGGATGCTTTTTATTTTTAGCAAAATTTGATTTTTAATTTCTTTTGTATTGAAATTTGTTGTTAGCAATTGATTTTTTTTCCTTATTTGGTAAACATAATCTTCTAATAGAAATGATAAACACGTATGCCATAATTTAGATATATCTGTGATTTCATAAAACATCAGTATTTCGTAAAATAAATTACAAAGTTGAAAAGCTGATGTCCAGTAACTGGCTTCTGTTAATGCAAGTTGTCATTCATTGTCATCTTGTAGTAAACCATGTGCAATACATGCATCTTTAAATGTATTATAAATCACACCTTCCACAGTTTTCAATTCATCAAAACTTTTAGCGCCTTTTACAATATTTAATAACTTTCATAAGTAATATCGTTCACTTCTTGTTGGTTTTGCATACGGTAATCTACCTATACTAAAAGCACGTTTTCGTTGTTTTCATTGTTTTAGTTTATTATTCTATACATAATGTATTGGACATTGAGTGTGTGTGAGTGTATTTGCAATATGGTCTTTTTCATTTAACTTAAATCATTCTGTTAACATAGTTTGTTGGGTTTTTTCGCATTCCATCAGCTTTGAAATTTTGTCATTTTCATTAAAACAAAGTGAAGCATCATCATCTCCATCATCAAAAGCATCACAAAGACCTTGATATAATTTACAACGTAGTTTCGATTGATTACAACGAATGAAACGAAGTTTTTGTTCTTCAATAGATGCGTAAGCATCAACACAAAATTGTTGAAACAATCTTCCACCTCTCAATAACATATTACCTTCTTCAAAGCGTTGTTGAATATGCTATACGTAAAAATCTTTCATTAAAATTCGCTGACGAATTTGTGTATTATTGGCGTTATTATATAAATATAAATGTCAGTCATCTTCACCATATGGAAATAGCAATGGATATTGAAGTGGCATATAAGCTGGATGAGTTTCACTTATTCTTTTAAATCCACTATGTATATCACATATAATAATATCACGTGTTGTGTTTTGAGTTCCATCATCTATCATAAGTACAGCTACTTCATCTCCTATTGGATGGGTATATTGTTGTTTTGAGTTCCATCATTTATCATAAGTACAGCTACTTCATCTCCTATTGGATGGGTATATTGTTGTTTTGTAAATGATGTATTCTCAAGTATCTTGAGTTTAAAATCAATATTTTAATTTTTCATGTACCAATCGCGTACTATACGAAATTGTTTTACATATACATTATGTTAGTCAAGCATAACTTTAAGATCATTAGTGATTGATGTAACTATATCTTTATTTTTTTTTTTTTTATGTTTTTGCATAAAATTTATATGATTTTCTAATTCATGTTCTGTATCGTAAATATACAGTTGAGCATATTTGGGTTGTGTACAACTTGAAGGAATCAAGGATCCAATGTGGTGATAATTTTGACCATGTATTCGAAAATTATATAGTCCTCGACTTTTCATATTGTTAAAATCAACTTTTGCGCCTAGAGATATGAAAGCAAATATTGCATTATATTGACGAATATTTTGTTGAAATTCCTTAGTTTTAGTATCCATATTAGTTGGATCTAATAATAAGTGTAATGGTAGAGGTGTTTCTTGTAATAATGGTAAAGAAATTCTTCCATTTTTGTAACATAAGCTAAAATAACTTAAATTTGATTTGTTTCCTCTAACTCGTTCTTCTGACCAGAAAATAGCTTTACAATGAGCGCATATGCTTGTTGGTGCTCCAAGAGAAAATATGTTCACGTCATTTTCAATATTATGTCGTTCATTACCTACTAAAATAGTTGTTGGCTTCACACAAACTGAACTATGAATATTTTAAAATCTTTCATTTGTTATTTGTTGATATCTAACACAATTTTATTTTGATTTTTTTCTTTTTTGTTGTTCGGAAACTATTGAGCTTTGTCTTTTTCTTTTCATTTTTTATATATTTTAATTATCTGCAAGTAATTGTTCTGACAATATGTCAATAATTAGAGTAAATTTGTAATGTAAATTACAGTACAAAATATTCAAGATGTTACTAAACATATACAGTTAAATAAACTACACAACTAAATAAAACATGAAATAAAAATAAAATGTCAAACATTATAAGAACATGCATCTACTAATTAGAATCTTTGCTTTGTATCATCTGTGTAAAAAACGCATGCGATATTTTTGGGTGTTTGTTACTTCTTTACAATTATTTATATTTTTTTTTGGATTAATGATTAAACAATCATGTTTTTCATTTAGATTCTAACTTTTTTTTACCCTTGGATATCTAATTTTTTATTTATTTTTTCTTCTCATCTTTTCATCTATCCTGAAGATTCTATGAACTTTGATTAGATTTTTCTAATAAAGCCATTGTTTTCTCTTAATTTTTTTCTTGTTTATCTAATTATAATTCATTATCTTCATGTTTTCATATAAGTTTTGCATCAATTGAAAAGTAATTTGAAGTTCCTCCATAAGTTGACATAACATCAACTGGAATTGCTTAATTACTTTGGAATTCATGACAGATTGAGAACATCTTAGCTAATAGTTTTACGAAATATTTAGAATATGACAATCAACAAAAAGTAATTATCAAATTTACTTGAAAATTAAAGTAAATAATAAATAAATTAGAATAACTTTAAATCAGATGAAGTGCAACTATCTTGTTGAAAATAAAAAATTTGGAATGAGAAAATTATAAAAGACAAACCTTGTATTAAAGTTGTTGAGAAATTCCTTTCTGAAACTTTTGGTTAAATTGAGTATGGGCAAAGACTGAAAATCATGAAATTTATCATAGGCAAAAATGGAAATGCTAAAGTTCAGCAGCTTATGTACCATCTTTAATAATATAGTATAAGATAATTGAGTATGGGCAAAGACTGAAAATCATGAAATTTACCATGGACAAAAATGAAAATGCTAAAGTTCAGTAGCTTATGCACCATCTTTAATAGTATAGTATAAGATACTTCTTATATATTAGTCTATCATGTTCTTTTTTTTGGCTCATTTCCAATCATTTCTTGATTGTGCATCTTATTTTTATTCATAAAATCAATAAATTCTATTTTTATCATTCTTTTTATCGATAGATGTTACTCACCTCCCCCGTTGTCATTTCATTCTTCATGGTTTATAGTTATACCACACGTCCATGTTACCATATATATCCGAGTTATTTTGAATATTGCAGGCAACTTGTAACTTATGAGAGGAAGGAGAATTTTAAAGACATTGAATTCTTTTTTACAAGAATCAAATTCATTAGACCATTGTTTGAACAGTTGTAAACACTTTCATTTGCTCCTAGATTGCGACATGAATTTCGATCATTTGATACTTGCGTTTTCTATAATTGTTTTCCCTGCACTCTTAATACACCATACAATTTTGTAGTTTGAAATAGAGAGTTTAAAGTGATATTGTAATATATGAACTGTCATAATCAACCTAGACAATAATGATGCTGTGATTGACACCTGCTACTAATTGGTAGGTCACCAGATTCTTTATTTTACTCAGAACCGCGCTTTGTCACACACATTGATGATCCGGCTATTTCTGCTATTACAAAGTACTATTCCAAGGTCTTTCCTCCAAGTAATACACCAGGGGTGTGCTTACTGGATCTTTGCAGTAGTTGGGTAAAGATAATTTTTACTATATATTCTTTTGAGGCTGGCCTAAAGAAGTTGGGATAAAGGCTTTGTCGTTGTCGTTCATATTCATTTGGTTTACTCTTGCATATTCTCGTTTTTTATGAAATCCTCTGCCTTATTGTTGATACAGGTCAGCCATTATCCAGCAGGGTACAAGCAAGAGAAAATTGTTGGTATGGGAATGAATGAAGATGAGCTCAAGCGGAATCCAGTAATTCATACTGCTTCTTATGCATTTTGTCCATTTTACCATGCGTTTCTTCAAAGGAGGAAATTTTGTTTTTATTTGTGTATCATGCAACAAAATAATATGAATCAAAAGAAAGCTGCCAGTTGCATCTCTTTCTAAAGAAAACTTTGTTTATTTTGGACTATTTTCCCTACAAACAACGTTCAGTACTTCTATTATTGTATCTTCCTTTTACTGTTGTCACAGATATATTAATTCGTAGTTGGTGTTATTAGATACATATGTGTGTTTATTCATTGATTGCATTTTCAGGTTTTGACAGAGTATATAGTACAAGACCTAAATTTGAATCCCAAACTTCCATTTGAAGACAATGCATTTGACGTCATTACCAATGTGGTACAGCTGTTTTTCCTCTCCTAGATTTTATCATTTTAAGCATGTGACTCATATAATCTTGGTTTCTACCAATATGTGGTCTGTTCATATTTCACTATTGATAGATTATATAAACTAATCAGTGTAGCATTACATTGACTTGCATAAGATAATCTGATTTCAATATAGAAAGCCTTTGCTTCTTCGTTGTCCATCATATTATTGTAGTATTTTTATTTACATTATTGAATGCTTGTAACATCTCATTACTTTATACTTTATATTCATTTTGGGCATAAGAATGGCATTCATGCATATCAAGTTTTTAGGATAAAATGGGATTGATTTGTTTCGCCTATGTGGGTTTCTAGGTTTTTTTAGAGTTTGGTGACCCGACTCCTGTTTGGCTGTCTCGAAGAGCTCGTAATGCGACAATTTTAGGAAAAAGAAAATAATGTAAAAAAATTGAAATTTGTGATTAGGTAATGGAAGCGAAGGGATCAAAACCCCCGTAATATGGATCTGTTTTATTTTAACTCAGTCTTGATTCTAAAATTTTTATATATATTGCTCTATTTTGTTAGGGCGGTGTTATTTTGAATAACATATAGTCGCCGCTCTTTTTCCTGTACACATTTGTATTTTGATGTAGTACTCTCCTTCTCTGCCAGTGGTTTTTCCCAACTTTGAGGTTTTTTATGTAAATCTATGCATTCTTGCGTTTATATTTTTGTTGTTTATTGCTTTGTTATATCAGATTTAGGCGTAATTTAATGATTTTGCGGGCAAAAATATATAATATATGAAGAATTTTAGGTAAGTATGAAATTAGGCTAATTTAGAAAATTTACTATAAAATAATTGTAAGTTTTATTTATAGTAAAAGAAGTCTTATGAGAATTATTTGTAGAATTTTTCCCTCTATAATTTTCTTCCTTGCTACTGTTCTACACAAAGCTATTAACACACTAACATTTAGTTTTTCTATTTGGAGAATAATTTTTTATTGTCTTTGTTGTTATTGGAAGCCTCTCTTGTTTCATTTACAGGTTAGTGTTGATTATTTAACCAAGCCTATTGATGTATTCAAAGAAATGCAGCGAATACTAAGACCAGGTGCTCTAGCTATAATGAGGTAATTCCTTCTCTTTAACAGGTGCAGAACATTCTATCGAGTTGAAGGTCAATATCTGTTATAATTGTGAAGCAAACTTACATGAAATTGAATCATTAGATTTAAACCAATAGTTTATATAATTCTACAATAGCACTGGAAAAATTAATATGTATATATATATATATATATATATGCATTGGTTGACGGTTGAGTGGGATTTCTCCTCATGTAAGATCACATATGAGGAGTATTTCAGTCTTTTGGTTCCCTTCTCTCGGCTCTTAAGCTTAATAGTATTGTGGAGATGGAGGGAGTCTCGCCATAAAGGAAGAAGACTAGGCTTGGAGGAAGGAAAAGAAAAATAGGGGTAAAAGCTTTTTCACAGTATTTTTTGCCCTTTTACTTCTTTTGCTCGTGGTTTTTTACATTGTTCTCTCCTTAATAGGAGGTTTCCTGGGTCAAATAGATACTTAGTAGACATGTTATCGATTTTCCCTTACACCCATTACACCCTTTAGTTGCTTCTACAACTTTTTTACTTTCTTCGTTTGTTGCTTGTGCTTATGGCACTTCGAAACTTGTCAATGTTTGTCTTCTTTCCCAGTGAAAGCAAGGAATAGTTGGTAGGCCTCTCTTGAGGTTTTATATTGTATTCATCATGTCTTTATAAATGACATTTTTGGTATAATGCTCAAGTAGTTGCTCAAATTTCTGCATGTTTAACTGCAAGATAGCTTCTCAAATCGCTGCTTTTGGACAAAAGCTATTTCTATTTGGACATCGACCGGAGATGTTGATCATGCTTGGATAGTTGGATCTTATTTCCATTATGCTGGAGGTTTTGAGCCACCACTAGTACGTAATTCCTACTTTTCGTGTAAATTATACATTCTAATTAATTTTTCTTCACTCTCTTTTTCGAAAAGGATTAGATGCTACTATAACTCTCCAATGCCTTCCTAGTTAATGAATAGTTAGTCCAAATCATTGCAAAAATGATACCTATTACTTTTAAACTTATATTTACATGTTTATCTAAATTTAAAAATATGTATAATAATTGTCAGATTTAGGGATATCAAATCCTTTGTTATTTGATACTTGATAGAGTGCAATGGAAACAAACGATTCATATAGCTGACCTCATTTAGTGGGATAAAGGCTGGGTTGTTGTTGTAATTGTCAAATTTTGGGCTATAAATGAGTTATGTTTGAACAAGATGATCTTATTTTGAGTTTCAGCTTTTTGAGTTTGAGTCGAATTTGGTTTGATTTGAGTAACAATTATCAAGTTCAAGTTGAGTTACGAGTTTGTTTACGCTAAGTGATCCGTCTTTGTGGAACAAAAATAAATTTTAAGCGTTACAATTATTTTGTATGTTATGATTATTGAAAGTTAAATGTGTAATATATGTAACTCACTTATTTCCTTAAGACCGCACTTTACGAGCTATCATATATACATTGATTGACTCATACTTGTTACATATTTATGTAAAATAGTATTTAAAATTCATGGACTTACAAATATCAAGTTAAGTTCGAGTAGTTTCGATTCCATTTTGTGCGAGCTGACCTAGCTGACCTCAAGTCATGAAAAACGAGTTAATTTTGAGTACGGAATGAGTTTTGAGGAAAATTTAAAGCTGTAGTTAAATTACATACACGCTCTACCAAGTATCAAGTCCGGAACAATGTGGGCATCACAAATATAATTAAAGTTGGGTGGCTCAAATGGAGTAGTGTTTCAGGGATTTTATGTGGTTAATGAAACCTACGGGGACTTTGAAGAATTCATTAGCTACAAATCTGTAATGTTACTGAAATGAGAATGAATAGATGTGGGATGTGTAGAGAAGCTAAGGTAAAACAATAGAATATATTGAAGAGCACATTGGAAAAACATCTATCAATTATAAGAGTGACTGAGCAACCTTTTGATTGAAGGATATGAACAAAACTGAGTGGGCAAAAAGTAATTTTGTTCAGTATTATATCCAAGAATTTTGAAAAGTTAGAGCTGGCACCATAGGTTTCATTGAACAAAAGCAAAAGAGAATTTACTGCCCCCAAATTGGATAATGATGCTGATTGTTATGATACTATACATTCTCTTTGCATAAAATTTCTTTGGGCCGTGCAGCTTCACTTAATTTATATTTTGTTTGTCAGTTTCATCACTGAGCGAGAAATGCAATATTTTGTTGTATAAACAGCAGCTTAATTGATGAGTTTTTCCTGCAGGCTGTCGACATATCACCCAACCCCGGGCTCTCTGACCCCATGTACATTGTATACTCTAGAAAGAAAGCAAATGCGTGAGTACATGTAGAAGACTAATTATTTGACTATTTTAAACTGAATCTATGAATCTATTTGTTTGATGCCTGCCGAATTAGTGAGTACTATATTTTTTTTACTTGCGAAGATGGTTAGATGAATAAAAGCATATTTTTTTGAGCTCAAGGGAAAAGAAAACAATCAATAGGATGAATGTAACCTTATACATAGTCATATATCACATGCCAGTTTTTTCAGTTTGATTGGTCTGAGAGACTAGCAAGTTTGATACAATATGGATAGCAACAACCAATGCAAAGTAGTTTACGTATTTTTCAATTGAAGAAGAAATTGTGGAACTCATTAGCTTTCTTTCTTTTTGTTTAGGATTTAGAGAGAATATCTAAGTGCTTGGTATCTGAACAAACAATTAATAATGTATTCAATTTGATATCCTGGTATTCTCAAGATATCCATCTACTTGGTAGCTTTTACTCCGTTTTTACATCAATATTTACTATGATCAATGTTCGACTCCTTTACCATCTCCTGTTTTCCTCATATTTTTCTTTCTTCTCTCGCTGTTCTTTGGTTGTAAAATGTTGTTTGCACCCTCAAAGTCGGCTCAATTTACCAAAATTAATGAATTTGAGTGACTTTCACAGATGACAGTGAGTGGGGCAACAATGGATCGGCGACAATGGCTACTTGTTATATGTAGATTGTCTCTTGGAAGGGCAATGAAGGAATGATTTGGTTGGCGAACTGTTAAATTAAATCTGATGGTAAGCGGATGGTTGTGATCTTGATGACAGGATTGAAGATGTTTATGCAATCAAGTCCAGTGGGTGGTTGTTGATAGCCCTTTGCAATTAGGCGGGCTTTGTTTTTGATAACTTGTATGCACTTTCAACACACTAAGCTCATAAATGAAGTATGAGGAACACGATCCTAAGTATTGTTGTGTATTATAACATCAAATTTAGTGGCCATTTTAGCACTCTTTAGTAGGCTTCTTTAATGCCCGAGCGAAATTGTTAGGTTCCGGCGTATGGCTGGAGGCAGCTAGAGTAGCTATAAGTGAATGCTTACTAGCTAGAGATGCATTGGAGTGGCTGCAACATGAGGGGGAAGTGTGCTGAGTCTGGGGATGTAGGACATGTTGAGGATTAAGGGAGAAATTTTTGCGTGCACCGGTGCACGGTATACCGGGCCAATGAGCACACGACACATCAGCACGTCTGACCATTTTTATTCACGTGTCCTGTGCTCATTGGCCCGGTGTACCGTGCACCGGTGCACACAAAAATTTCTCGGATTAAGGAGACTTACTAGATCTGGTGCTCATGAGAGAACCTATGCAAGATTCGATGATTCGAGCGCTAGCAAGAAATGAGTCGATGAATTTGTGAAAGGAAAGTATTGCAAATTTATTGCTCTGCAATATGAAGTTAATTCTGCTTTTTAGGTTTTTATTCGGAAGATAATTTGGGCCTACCATGTGTTAGAAAGCTGCACAATAAGATCATAGGAAATATTCAGAGAATACTAATTTCCTAGCTCTGTTTATTTGACAATCATAAGAATCTATTTATAGAGATAGAGGTTTTGATTTTGAGAATTATGTAGCTACGTGACGATTCTCTAATTTGGGAATCATATTTGTAATATCTCGTGATCTCAATGTAGAGGTATTGTTCGTTTTAGCATTAAGAAAACTGCGTGACTTGAACGCTTTTCAGGAGGTCATCCATCTCAATGCTACTCCAGCCTAAGCATGCTTAACTACAGAGTTTTCCATCGTTAACCTCACGGTTTTGCCCCAAAAGGTGCCTCTACCATTTGAGATCACGTTATCTACTTATATAGCTCAGGATTTTTCATCATTTTCGATGTGGGATGATTCATTCTTGTGCCTCTCTCACCACTCATTATTCGGCCTAGAAGCCTGCCAGGAGCTGCACTTTACCTTCCTTTTCTCGTAGGACATCACCCGGCGACACTCCCCACCCTCTTCGACCACGGGCGTCACAACATTGTTACTTGATAATTATAGTATTTATCAATACTCACGTCACACAATAATTTTTTTATTTGAAGAAAATCTCATAGTACGAAAATTTTCTAGTACAGAAGAGCTCTGTGATGGCCATATGTATTAGCATGATACTCTCCGATGTCAAAAAAGACCTTCGTTATGACTATTTGTTACTCTCCCTCTATCATGAAACAACATAGAAATATTGATATGTCTAAATTTTTTCTTTATATAAATTTTTTTTAGCTTTATATAAATATTTTTGGGCTTCTTATAAGCATAAGATGCATATATGAAAGTCAAAAAATATCTATACAAAATAAAATATAGTAATAAGAACTTGCAGGTGATGTTTCATGAGCAATACCTGTGGCGGGATCTGCATGCGCACGAATCTCTCTTTTGTCTCACGCACACGATATGCATGCGTTTGGTGGCGATGATAGTGATGGACACATCTGATAAAAAAAAGAGAACTATACAGTAAATTAGTTATAAAATTTTGGAATAAATTTCGTTAAATTTGACTATTAAATTATTATTTTAAAATATTTTAAAATATATACTTCAAATATTAAATTAAATAATTATTTTTTTTAAAATTTCAAATTTCTAAATTTATTCTAACTCAAAATAAATTCAAGTTTTTTTTTTCTTATAAATCTCAATAATTCATATAATACTCCTTGTTTATTATATATTATTTCTTTTGTCGATTATACAAATTAAGATTTAAATAATTGTATGACAAATAGAATTAATCATAACATTATTTGCATGTTTGGCTAAAGCCTAAAATAAATTAAATTATATTTTAATAATATTTTAAATTTATTATAAATTTTAATAATTTTATTTTGCATCCAACACAATTTTTAATTTTAAAAATTAATTTTATATCACATTCAATGCAAATTTTAATTTTAAAATTAATTTTATTTCATATTCGACGTATCTCTCAGTATTAAAATAATTTTTTTTCACATCAATTTTATAAAATAAAATATTTTTTCTTTTTTTTACTTAAATTTATTACCCAATTAAACAAGTCTTTATTAATCTAAAACATAAGCATGCTAATCAACTGCTTAATTTAAATTCAATCTCGATTTAAATAGACCATGAACTTGACCGGTGAATTGGATCCTCACCTGAAAAATCGAAGTTGTAATAAATTTTGATCTGTTTATTAAATAAATTAAATTTATCGTACTACTCGTATATTAGCTTTTGTTATATAAATTGATCAAATTGTGAGTTGACTTAACTCATTTATTCATATCAAATCACCAATTTTGAGCGCATTATTATACAAATTTGGATTCAGATGGAACCCAACCCGCCAATCAAATTTGTCAATGTTAGTCGATCTTGATAAGGTCTTGATAATAGACCAGCGACCGCACACGAGAAATTATTATGCCTTTTTTAGGTACGAATATACTTTTAAAGAAATATTGACATATTTAAAAAAAAATGATGAAATACAGTTGGTAAAAAATATATTTGAGAAGATGAGTAATACAACTGTTTCTGTAAAAATCTAGTATGTTATTAAAATAATGATAGAGTTATAAATATGTCTCTCTTTTTCTTTTATAATATATTAAATTTTTATTTTTTTATTAAATTATAAAAAATTTAATATGTAATTAAGAAATTTAAAAAAAATCTTTAAATGACTTTAAAATCATATATATATATATGATATTTCATAATAATAATAATAATAATTTGTCGACGGTACACAAGCTGTTGGCCTCACATCTAGTGCACTGTACAATCAAATGGTTATCGTCTACCCACGTCATCATCCATCCAACGGCTCTCCGCATCTCAAAGTACCTCATCACGAAATCTTCGCCGATGATCCCACCGAGAGGAAAATTTTCCCCATCGCCGACGATTCTTCGATGGATCGGCGGCCGGAGGCTTGTTGATCCGGCGCCTTCAAGTCCACAAGTTTTCCACGTCGCTCCGACTTTCCGGTTTCAAATCCAGTGGAAGAGCGGAAAAAAAGCCGCCGCTATCCCAGAGAAGATTCACCGGAGGTCGCCGAGATGCCGGCGGGACAGCAGCCAAACCAGTACCCTGTTCCGACGTACCCCCCACCGGAATCGGAGGACGAGGAATCGTGGGTTTGGACTCAAATCAAAGCGGAGGCCCGGCGGGACGCGGAGTCCGAGCCGGCGCTGGCGAGTTACCTCTTCTCCACGGTCCTCTCCCATCCGTCGCTCGCACGCTCCCTCTCCTTCCACCTCGCAAACAAGCTCTACTCCTCCACCCTCCTCTCCACTCTCCTCTACGATCTCTTCCTCCACTCCCTGTCCTCCACCCCAACTCTCCGATCAGCCATAGTCGCTGATCTTCTCGCCACTCACCAGCGAGACCCCGCCTGCGTCTCCTTCTCCCACTGCCTCCTCAACTACAAGGGTTTCCTCGCCGTTCAGGCCCACCGCGTCGCACACCTCCTCTGGACGCAAGAACGTCGGCCCCTCGCCCTCGCTCTCCACTCCCGCATCGCCGACGTCTTCACCGTCGACATCCACCCCGCTGCTCGCATCGGCAAAGGCATCCTCCTCGACCACGCCACCGGCCTTGTCATTGGCGAGACCGCCGTCGTCGGCAACAACGTATCTATTCTTCACCATGTAACCCTAGGCGGCACTGGCAAGGTTGGCGGCGACCGCCATCCCAAGATCGGCGATGGGGTTCTCATCGGTGCCGGTGCAACCATTCTAGGGAACGTAAGGATAGGGGAAGGGGCCAAGATCGGCGCTGGATCCTTGGTGCTGATCGACGTGCCTCCGAGGACCACCGCAGTTGGGAATCCGGCTAGGCTTATCGGTGGGAAGGAGAAGCCTTCTAGGCATGAGGACGTACCCGGGGAGTCCATGGATCATACCTCATTCATCAATGAGTGGTCTGATTACACCATCTAAGAAATTTTTTGGTGCATAGGTCAGGCTTCTCCTGCTCATTTTCCATTAGATTTTCTGTGCTTCTTGTCGTTGCAGCTTGATGTCCACTTTATAACAATACATTTGTTTTCAAAGCTTGCATATTTCCATCTGAATTCAAGCATTTGAAGAGAAATGCCTAGTTGAATACTTAGTAATTGAAGGTCTTGATTTCATCTAGAAGGGGCTCAATGTTATCTTGATATTATGTCATGTTATCTTGATGTCCTAACATCAAGATGTCATCTTTTGAGTGCAAATTCTATAATATTTTACAAAATTATCTACATGTCTTCAAACCAAACATTCATTTTCTCTGTATAACATCACATCACATTAAGATAAGATTGACCAAATTCCCCCTAAATAGAAAATAGGGTCTCTGATTGCTGTTACTCGAAGTTTTTTGAGGAATTTTATGAGGTGACTTCTTGAAATTGTTGTCTTGATGTCATTATGATTTGAAAAATGATTTCATTGTGCCATACAGTAGCATTTACCTGAGCTGATAGCAAAGTTTGGCAATTTACTGTCATTTTTTGGTGTTCTATTGGTATACTACTTTCAAAAATGCATATTACACGCACCACCCCTAATTTCATCAAAATCTTTAATATTTATGAATGTACCACTTTATAATTTCTAATATAACATTTTTTATCAATCTTGAAGTTTAGATAGTATGAATGTAATGAAATATGGAGTTTAGACATTAGAAGTGGTATGCAATATAAAATTGTTGGGTGGCATGTGTGTAGTTTGTAGATTTGAATGTAGAATATCAGCAAGCCCCATTTTTTACTTCACTTTTGTTGTGATTTCTGGTGCTGCCGATTTAAACTATTATTATTCATAATGTTGCCTATGAGTACTGTGATTGGGCTATTGGATAGAGCATTAAAACTCCATGTTTCTTGTTAAGAGATCATAATAGTGTTAGACCTTGTTCTAGTGGTTAGCGTAAACTATTTGAAATGGTTGAATGTGCCTTTTGGGATGATCCTGCATTCTTCTATGCACTTGTATCAAATTGCTTGTTCTTCTGAAGTAAATGCAGGTAGTTATATCCCTACCCTACTGGTTCTAAATTTCTCAAACACTTACTGGATTCAATTCAAATGTTTGTTAGAACTTTTTCATTCGCTTTCTAAGTTTGACCTTCATGGGTATCGTAGCCGATGATGGGATGGGAAAAGAATATCTAATAAGTTGTGTGATCCAGATTTATTCTTACCAGAGTATTGGATAAAAGGTTTGCGATCCAGATTTATTCTTACCAATAGCCAAACAACTTTCAGAATTATGATAGTATTAATCTCATTGACAAATAATTAGTACTTTTTTATCACGTTGCCCTTAAAACAGTTTTGAGAAACTTAAGACTGTATAAGTTGATTTCCCATAATCCTAAAGAAAAATGATATGCATCTCTAATAACTGAATAATAAATTGACTAATTATGATTTAAATCTTTAATTCATTGGATTATTCAATAAATCAGAATTTAATTTATTGGGTAATCCAGTAAATTGAATCTTTAAATTATAATTGGTTAATTTATTAGTCAGTTATTAAAGCTGTATAGCAGAATTAAATCCTAAACAAAATGAGCTAAATCAAACGAGTGAAGCATTCTAAACTATACCCAGCTCTGGCAGTACTTTGCCCACCTTTGGTTGGTAAGACAGTATGTCCTTCTAGCTTTTGCAGAATTCCTGCCCATGGTTATTTTCTTCCGTTCACTGATAGAGCACAGCCCATTGAAAATTGTCGCTATGCTGTTTCATCTGTCGCTTTGCTCAGAAAGCCTACTCAATTCGTGGGATATCTGGGTAAGAAAATTGTGGACTAATTCAGAACATCTAGAATGCTTCAGCTGTTTGATACTTGATAGTTCAAAATGGGGCATCAATGTAATTTGCACATGATTTTATTAGTTTCTTTTTAATTTGGGTCCCTGTTCATTTCCCTTATGTGCATATAGGTTTTTCTAGTTTTTAAATTAGGCTCTTCAATTTGAGAAAAGGTACTAATGAGTCTTTTTTATATCAAACATTACTTTTATAGCAAAAAACTTATAAAAATGGTTATCTTTGTAGCAGGATTGGGTGAGGAGCACTGTTAGAACCTTCTCTAATACCCTTTGCCGAACAGTAGCTCAAGTCGAACAGCAGCTCAAGTCGGACAGCCCAAGTCGAACAGCAGCACAAGACAAATAGGGTCCCAAGTCGAACAGCAACCCAAGACAAAACAGGGTCCCAAGTCGAACAGCAACCCAAGACAAAATATGGTCCCAAGTCGAACAACAGCTCAAGTCGAACAGCAGCTCAAAGAGATATCACCAGGTCGTACCCTCCATACTACTACGTCAACTCAGTATTTTAGGTGGCATGGGAGGCCACTGCCTAATCGTCCTTTGCAGGAATAGGTGTCAGATGTGCCAGACTGTACCTATTATGTCCCCTCTTTTCCAGGGTATAAATAAGGGGAACGAGGATGCCCTAGAGGGGAGGTCTCTCTCTCTCTTCTGGCCGAGTTGCCCCTCACTCTCTCTATCTCTCTCTCTTATATTCATTTGATCTTCATTTAGAGATTCTCAAGCTTTGTAAGAGAAGAGATTCGATTAGTAGATTCAAATCGCCTAGACGACGTCGTGGTTTTTCCCTCAGACACTCGGGTTTTCACGTAAAAATTGTCGTCCCATTTCTTTCTGTTGTAGCATATTTTTTGCATCAACAGTGGTGCCCTCACGCAGGAACGATACCTCACTACGTGAAACTCCCTTCTCTAAAACCCTCACTACGTGAGATCTCTTTTCTCAAAAATCCCTTCTCGAAGTCCCAGCTCATGGTCAAGTCTGCTTGGTGACGGGCAGTCAAGGGCAAACCCCTTCTCAAAGTCCCAGCTCACGATCATGGTGCCTCGACGGCTAAGAGTTAAGGGTAACCCCTCCTCTAAAACCCCTTCTCGAAGTCCCAGCTCATGGTCAAGACAGCTCGGCGACGGGTAGTCAAGGGCAAACCCCTTCTCAAAGTCCCAGCTTACGACCATAGCAGCTCGACGACTGAAAATCAAGGGTGAACTCTTCTCTAAAACCCCTTCTCGAAGTCCGAGCTCATGGTCAAGACAGCTCGGCGAAGGGCAGTCAAGGGCAATTCTCTTCTCGAAGTCCCGACTTACGACCATAGCAGCTCGGCGACTGAGAGTCAAGGGTGACTTCTTCCCTAAAACCTCTTCTTGAACAGCAGCTTCCACGAAGCAGCTCAACCATGATGAGCTAACGACTCTGCAGGGAGTAATCTCTTCCCTAAAACCTCTCGTCGAACAGCTCTCCTCTAACAACTTTTCTCTGCAGCTTTCACGAAGCAGTTCAACCATGACGAGCTAACGACTCTGCAGGGAGTAATCTCTTCCCTAAAACCACTCGTCTAACAACCCTTTTCTAACAGCTTTCACAAAGCAGTTCAACCACGACGAGCTGATGACTCTGTAGGGAGTAATCTCTTCCTTTAAATCCCTCATCTAACAGCTCTTTTCCAGCAGCTTCCATTAAGCAGCTCAACCATGACAAGCTAACGGTCCTGCAGGGAGTAATCTCTTCCCTAAAATCCCTCGTCGAACAGCTCTTCTCTAAAAGCTTCCATGGAGCAGTTTCAACTACGACGAGCTGACGACTCCGCAGGGAGTAATTTCTTCTCTAACACCCCTCGTCGAACAGCTCTTCTTTAACAGCTTCCACAGAGCAGCCCAATCATGTCGAGCTGATGACTTTGCGGGAAGGATTTCCATGGAGATCCACTGAATCAACATAATCGAAACTAGCATGTACATCAATGAATGTTATGCTCTGGAGGGGGACATGTTAGAACCTTCTCTAACACCCCTTGCCGAACAGTAGCTCAAGTCGAACAGCAGCTCAAGTCGGACAGCCCAAGTCGAACAGCAGCCCAAGACAAACAGGGTCCCAAGTCGAACAGCAGTCCAAGACAAAACAGGGTCTCAAGTCGAACAGCAGCTCAAGTCGAGTAGCTCAAGTCGAACAGCACCTCAAAGAGATATCACCAGGTTATACCCTCTATACTACTACGTCAACTCAGTATTTAAGGTGACATAGGAGTCCATTGCCTAATCGTCCTTTGCAGGAATAGGTGTCAGATGTGCCATACTGTACCTATTATGTCCCCTCTTCTCTATGCTATAAATAAGGGGAAGGAGGATACCCTAGAGGGGAGGTTTCTCTCTCTCTCTGGCCGAGCTGCCACTCTCTCTCTCTATCTCTCTCTTTCTCTTGTATTTATTTGGTCTCTTTTTAGAGACACTCAAGCTTTGTAAGAGAAAAGATTTGATTAGTGGATTCAAATTACCTAGACGACGTCGTGGTTTTTCTCCCGGACACTCGGATTTCCACGTAAAAATTGTCGTCCCATTTCTTTCTGTTGTGGTATATTTTTTGCATCAGTAAGCACTGTCAGATAAGTGTCACTACCATATAAGATATGAAATAGTTTTTTGGTCATAGAATAATTCCCGCTACCCAAAAAGGATTCATTTGTATTTTTACTCAAACTGATGAGCCAACCTACTTAATTTGAAAACTAGAGAGACCTACATGTATTTAAAGGTAAACAAGAGGAACTGAAATGCTATTTACCCTTTCAAGTTTGTTGGTTGTTTGCATTATTCCTCTTGTTATTGGCTCATTTTAGATTTACTTGTTTTATTGTCTAAAATCAGTCAAGAGTCCCTTTAAACATGTGAATCCTTGTCAGTGAGTTACTCTTCTATCAGTCTGATCGGAAAAATTATTGGGCGCGGACACAACACACTGTGATCGGCATGTAGAATGGGGTCGGTCCCCCCCACTGCCTACATGGCAGCAGCCCATTGGGCGTCAATAAGTGCGTTGTACGCACCCAATAACCTATCGTCTGATCGAGCTTATACTTTTAGCAAAGACTTGCTTGTCTTGGGGAGATTTTGCGAAAGAAAAAAAAAGTTCTTATTTAGGCTTAACAAACTTGCTGGAATGTTTTGCTTGACTGCAGATGAATTTTGAGTGTTTGTGAATTTCTGAATATTCAGAATGTTTTTCAGAATAATATTCAGAACTAACTTGTTTTTCAGTAAAAATGTTTTTCAGAAAAAATGTTCTTATTCACTCATAATATTTTAGAAAAAATATTCAGAACTAACTTGTTCTTATTTAGGCTTAAGAAAAAATGTTTTTCAGAACAAACTTGCTGCTCATTATTCACTCATAATATTCAGAATGTTTTTGAGATTTTTTGTGCCTGAAAAAAAGACAGTAATCCTGTGATCAGTGGCTGTAGTGAGTTTTTCTATTACTTTCCTTCTCTAAAGCATTCCATTAGTTGTGTATCGACGTTCCAACAAAAATACTTATATGCATCAAAAAACTTAGGTGCGGCGGAATAAATACATTATAAAGGGACAAATTAAAGCGAGCGGCGTGGCTACAGCCGGTGGGGAACTCACTTTAGGAAAAAAACGTATTAGTAGCTTATATGCGGTTGTAATTTGGAAGACGCAGTACTAATTAGCAAACGTCTGGTCTTTTCCTTGCATAGGAAGAAATCTCATGTTTTTTTGATACACAGGACAGATAACAGACCTATTTAATTTAGGGGCAAGAAAGTCTTTCTACCGCTATCGAACAGGGGATATTCAAGAAAATTGAATTAGTCTTCGGGCATATGAATAATATTTCTCATTATCTCATAACACCTTCTCTTCTCCTGGTATTTGAGAACGGTTCTACACAAACATATTTGGGTTTCTTATTAAAAAAAAAAACTTCAATAAGGTTTGTTGATTAGATTTTTAATTAATTATTATTTTTTTTTTGGTGAATAACAGTTAGGTCTTAGTTTGAGCTTACATGCATTTAGGTTCTTCTAATTTTTAATTTGATTAAATAAGTGTTTTAATTTGAGATAATATATGTATAGGTATTTTGATTAAATTAATTTATTAATTAAAAAAAAATATTTTTAGATTGAGCTTGAGTAACAAAAGTAAATTTTAAGGTATTCATTTACTAAGTTGTGGCTTAAAAATAAATATAAGTTAGCAAAGCACACTTATGTTTATTATTTATTATAATTTTTCAAAAGGTAAATTACACGTAGAGTTTAGAGTTCAACAAGTACAAGTTTTCAAAATTATAATGAGTTCTTGAATTTTAATATAATTATTAAATAAATTTTATTAAATTTTTTAATAATGTGGCTGCTTTCTCTCACCCCTTCTCTCTCTTTGGAGGCACTGCCCGGCGGCGGTGTGAGGGCGGGGAAGTTTGTTGCCGCGCAGTGCTCGCGCCGGCGATCTCCACTGTCGACATTGCTGCTGGATAGAGAGCAAGGGGTGAGAAAGAGAGAGGTGGGATATAATAGTAATTATAAAAAATTTTAAAAAAAATTAAATTTAGGGACACTAATATTTTAATTTTAAAAATATGAATTTGTACATTATTAAGCTTTAAATTTAGTGAAATTTTAGTGTAATTTATTTTTTAGAAATTTACATACATAACATTTCACATCAACATATTTACATATTAAATATATTTTTTTTTAAAATTACACGCCACACCCTTAAAAATTACATTCATCACATTTTTCTTACACCCTGCATATTTTTTCTAAAGCTGCAGTGTAATTTTTAAAAAATGAGTATGATACACGTAATTATGATAATATAAAGTATTATGTATGCACGTATCCGTTATTTTTTTAATTTTTTTTTAAATCAAGAGATTTTTAATCGCCTGCTTTTTGATTAACCTTCAGCAAAATTAACGAACCCTTATCTATAAATATTATTAAATTAAATAATTATTTTTTTAATATAATATGAAATAATATGGAAACGAACACTCCGTCTTCATCACGTAGATTCTAATTTATTTAAAATTGGTTTAACAACTATATTCCAAATTAACTTAGATATGCGTATTCTAATTAATTTAAATTTGATAAAAAATTTATTTTAACTTAAAAAATTAATTTAATAAAATTAAGTTGATATAATTCAAATTGATTTGATAGATTTATATGTTAAAAATAATATTATTCTATTTTTTAATATTTCTATATGTATAATGCGCACGTGGTTCACGAAATAAGCCTACAAAGTAAACTGGTATTACCTTAAAAACAAAAAAATTCAAATATGAAAATATGTTATTGTCAAAAATAAAATCTGAAAAATGTTGTCAAATTTGAATTAAACATATTTAAATTGAAGTTTTTAATTTTGTGTTGAGATTAATTGCTCGAACTCAAATATTATGGAACTGATGATTCAATTACAATCGCTAATGCGTTAGTCTCACCAACACTCATTAAGCCTCGTTTGGTTCGAATCATTCTTCTGATTCAATACAAATTTTAACTAAAAAAATTAATTTTATTTCACATCTAATAAAAATACAAAAATTAATTTTATTTTACATCTTATATACTGAATTCTAGTGTCATTCAGTCTTAGCCATATGCTGTAATACACCAAGAGTAGGATGTCATCAAGTCCAAGGTTTTTAGAATTGGACTTAAAATCGAACCGATCAATCGATTAGTTCATGATTTTATCGGTTCAACTGAATGAATCGTGTTTCAACCAAATGACTCAATAGTTACCTCGTAATTAAACTTAAATTTTATAAATGGGATATTAATTTTTAAAATATGATGAATATTATTTTGAAAAAGATAGTACAAGTAATTTAAAAATTTTACTACAATAATAAATGCATAAAAAATTAAAAATTATAGAATAAAAGAAATATAATTACTTTTCTTGTCGTTAAAAATACTCTCTTTTATAATAATTTGAAATAAATTTATGATAAAAAATTAACAAATCAGCTAAACATCAACTGTATCAAATAGTTATTGTTCAAAATATAATATCAATATTAAAAATATTAAAGCTCAAATATCAATGTATCAAAATAAAATAAGAAGCTTCTAATTATTATTAGATATGACATTCCAAAATAGTTCAAAAAGAGATTGTGCACAAATTACAAAACTAGAGCAATTAAATGATCCAAATTAATTTAAGACTGTGCGTTAGTTACAAAAGTATCTTGCTTAAAATTTATAGCAAAAAGAAAATGAAAAGATTAAGATTATGAATATAGAAAATCATCAAAACTAATATTTTCTCCGCCACTATCAAAGGTTAAAAAATCAATTATCGGAGAAATATCTTTCATCATATAATCAGCTTCGTTTGATTCATCTTCAACACTTTTATGGACTTCTTTTGACTAATGAAAAATTTTATAAAAGTTTACATAAGAAAATTAAAATTAATAGAACTAATTACAAATCAAAGAATTGAGAACTAATAGCCAACGGTGAATAAATCTAGCTACCTTATCTATTATTGCATCACAATTTTTATTATTTATCTCAAGCTGTAGATTTTTTTGAATTATCCAAAACTCAATTTTATCAAGATATTCATAATCAATTGGATCATATTCTCTCTTCTTATTATAATACTTGAGAATGAAAAATGAGAAATTTAAAATTAATATATAAAATGAAAAAAATAATCAAAAAAGTCACAATCTTTATATACTAAAAAACAAACCTATTCTTTAGCCTCAAAAAAAAATACTACACAAATTTTATTATTTTATCCCATATATATTCTCTCAAAAAATTTTGTGAAAATTTTATTAAAAAAAACTTTTTAACTATGTATACATATGTACATACATGCATACATATTAAGAGGGCATTTGATTCATATTATTTTTTTGTTATACTATATTTTTTAGAGAAAATATTTATTTAATTTAATGATATCTATAAGAAACTTTTTAAAAAATTATTAAATTATCACTCAAAAAATAATATTTAGATTATATGACATAACACCAAAATAATATTAAACTAAATGCCTCTTTAATATTATGTTATGTAATTTAGATGTATGACATGTAGATGTTATTTTTTTATGAAAATTTTATAATTTTTTATAAATTTATTTATAGTGTTATTAAATCAAATAATTATTTTTTTAGATAACATAATATAATAATAAAATAATATTGAACCAAACACTTCCTAAATAACACTGTATATGTTGCCAACTTCAAAGCGGAACGTGAGAAATTTCTTGATTTGGACGAAGCATCGTTCACTTGGTATCATGTGCGAAAGACAAGCAGGTTTAAGCAAACACGATGCTGACCCCAATCCAACTCTCCACTTAACAATGTCTTTATCTTAGATCGTGTTATTGGGGTTAAACAGTGTTGTGAAAATCAATCCGGACCACCTAGTCTGACCGATCCAATCGCAAGTTGGTGTGTTATCTGGTTTGATTCGATATTAAAAATGATCTGCATATTAAACTATATTAAATCACAATAAATTAATCTTCCTTCATAATATTTAGAGTTTTATGATGACAATAAATCATATAATAAATAAATTTATTATTATAAATATTAAATACTATTTTTAGTAAATAATATTATTCTAATAAATTTTTTAGAATATAGTAATTTACTAGTTTAATTGGTTCAATGATTGGTCAGACTGATCTGAATATGAACTAAAAATGATTTCTAAGTTCAATCTAATTTTTACGGTATAGCTTAAAATGAAAAGGTCATGCTCTATCTTAGGGTTTGTTTGGTCGTGCATTAAATTTAGGTAAGAAAAAAAAATATTTTATTTTATAAAGTTAATAAAAAAAATTTATTTTAATATTGAGAGTCGTGAGAATGTGAAATAAAATTAATTTTAAGATTGAAATTTGTGTTAAATGCGAAATAAAATTAATTTTTAAAGTTAAAATATATGTTTAATATGCAATAAAATTATTAAAATTTATAATAAATTTAAAATATTATTAAAATATAATTTTATACACTGATTTTAATGATCTCAACAGTACTTCCATCTAAACTGATAAAATTTCCCAGGCTCAAATATATGAACGGAAAATTAGTCCGACAATCCTATTTGTGTGTGATCACGTGCCCCCCTCATGTTCCAATATATACAGGTAGTAAAGCCCACGTGGCAAATAACCAATGGCCAAAGGCGATGCTTGCGACTTTGTTCATTAATTCCTATGACAAAAATACCCACAACACTCTGCCTTGTAGTGCAAGAGCAGCTCCAATTAAGGTTATGGCTGTTTCGTAATTAAATTGTTCTATTTATGTCAATTATATGATTGGATAACCATAGTTATTAATCATGGATCGCTAGGGTTTCTTTATGAGGATTCTGCTTCCTCTTGGCCTCCACCATTCACCATTGCTGTTTCAAAACCCTATCTTGCGTCAGTGTTGGGTGATCCGTTTCCTATTTCCGGCATGGCGGCGGCGGCGATTCACCTAGATTGTTCTGTAGCTTGATCGTGTCGCCATCAGAGTTCGGCTCTTTTGCTTGCTAGCGGGCATGGCAACGGGCAATCCGTTTGATCTACTCGGCGATGACGACAACGACGATCCGTCGCAGCTGATCGCCGCGCAGCAACAGAAGATAGCTTCGAAGAAGGCAGCTTCCACGCCAGCGGCCGCCGCTGTTCCGGGAGCGGCCAAGCTGCCGACAAAGCCTCTTCCTCCCGCTCAAGCCGGTAAGGCACAAATCTATTGGATCCACGATTTCTGCGCCTTGTTTTATTTTTGAGTTCTGTTTTTTTTGACTCGATTTGTGTTGTCTGGATTGTTCTTGCGCAGAGGTACTATCGTTACGCTTGTTGAACAATGGATAATTTCCCTTTTCTTGTATATGTTTCTATAGTAAAGGAGGCTAGGAGTCCTGGTGGCGCTGGACGTGGCGGTGGCTTTGGTGGCGGACGAGGCGGGCCTAGTCGCGGCAGGGGCGCGCGTGGGAGCGGGCCTGGAACAAACCGAGATTTTGGGAATGGAAACGCCAATGTGAACTCAGGATTCTATGGTGGTTCTGGCCTCGGAGGAAGCGGACTGGGCAGTGAGGAAGTGGATCCTGGGAAGAATACTGAGAGAGAACGCGGACCTTATGGCGGACCTCGCCAGCCGTTCCGTGGTGGTCGTCGAGGTGGCTATGGAAATGGAGATGGTGGGCTTGATTCTGAGCGCCCCCGCAGGCCCTATGAGCGGAGGAGTGGCACTGGCCGTGGCTATGAGATGAAACGTGAAGGAGCTGGCCGCGGGAATTGGGGAACTCCGATTGACGAAGTTATCGCACAGTTAAGATTGGTTCCATAAATTTTCCATGAATGCGAGCTATTGCAAATTAATTCCTTTGTAGTTGCATGCTTTATTTTGCAACTTTTATGGTTGCTTCTTGTTTTTGTTTTCAAGAGGAACGGAGGAAATCAATGATGAGAAGGCTGCTGTTACGGCTAATATTCCGGAGAAGCAGACTGAACAGGAGGATGCACCTTCATCTGAGGTAAACAAGGACAAGGAAGGAGAACTAAAGGAAACAGAAGAGAAGGAAGGAGACAAGGTGATATTTACTTTCTGTTGATTACTGCTGGAGAACGTCTAAGGAACAGAGAGATGGCTGAGGTTGTAACAACAGTAATTGCAATGTCTAAATTATATATCCTATGCGGATCCTTGTTTAATTTACATAGCTAATCTGAAGTTAGAGGAAGGAAAGTTGCAGTAGGATGATGGATGAAATTAAATTCATCACTTGTTAGGATGAATTTGTTTCATAATGCATGTTGAGATATTTACGTGCTGCATCAGATTCTAGTTGTGCTCTTAAGTGGGTGAGGGTGAGGGTGTCCTTGCAAATTACATTTCATGTCTAGCTTCCCATATGATGTTTAATGTGAGAACTTCAAATACGTCAAGTCTATTATTTTTTGTCGTGACTCATGACTGTAGTATAGAGTAGGAGTCTTAGTTGCAATATCAAAGCGAGTTGGATAAATGCCTGATTGTAATATGAGTCTTACATGAAGTTGAATGGAAAATGTTGTAAGGCCATAGTGGAACAACTACGCTATATTAAAGTGATTGTTGGCTAGTTAGGCAAAGCACTAATATGGTTGTTGTAGTCGAGTTATATCACCTGTCGTCTTGAGATGCTTATCGATAGGTAGTGGAAGGGGACTAATTTGGTCACCTATAGGACTGTATAAGCTGGCAATCCAATAATCTGTTAATCTTTTATTTTCCATAAATAATAAAAGGATTCTGAAGAATTTTTTCCCTATAGGAAGAATTGTTGAAATGTTGCTAGGAAGACAGGATGTGGATCCACCACAATGACTGGTCATTTTCAGTTACGCGTGTGTAAATGAAATTCAGATAACATTGGTTTGGAATAATTAAAGAATTGTAGAACTAAAATTTAGAGAGTTTGATGTGACAGGGTGAATATTTCTAGAAAATTTAAAAAATACGTAAAATTCAAATGAGCATGTTAGTTGGGGGGTTGATTTCGAAGTCGTTTTGTAGCAGTTCTAAACCAGTCTGGATAGGTTAGATCTGCTTCTTTCCTTACCTATTCCTAGCAGTTTATCATTTAAAAATTTTCACTTTAGTGATTCCGTTCTAAACCAGCTTGTTAAGCGTCTGAGGTATTGAGGGTAAGATGAGAGAGAGCCATATAAGGTGGTTTGCACATGTCTACTGTCAAACATATAGAGGCCTCTTTATATAAATTTGAGAGGATCCATGTCATAACATTAAAGAGCAAAAATGAATTGGGATTTGATGACTACACGAGCTATTTGCTCTTACAGTGAGCATTGTTGTATGCAGAGTTGATTGAGAATGAAGCTGTGAATTTCTTGTAGCTACTTCAATCATAATGGATAAAGGCTTTTTGGTTTTTAGAATCTGAACGTCATTGATACATTACTCTAAAGTTGGGTGTTTTTAGCATGCCACAGTGTAATATGATATATTATTCTGAGTTATATGGCTTTTGTCTAACTTCTTTTACTTTTTTGGCAAGTAATATGTTAAATTTAAGCTGGGATATCTATTGGAAATTGATCATTAATATTTCAGATTACAAGTCTGAAAAACATATTTTAATTTTACTGTTATATACTAAACATTTTTTTATAGGATTCTCTTTCTTATAATGAAGCTGATGATGAGAGATCTAATAAGTGTGAAACTGTAAAATTATAGTCACTGACTGATGTTATGCACGTTATTTAACTGATATTATGTACCACTAGGTAAATGGGTGTTGCTTAAGTTATATTTATGCTACGTTCCCTTGCTGCTACTTTGTTATTATGCATATATGGTCTCAGATCAATGAATCACTAATTTTTTTCTTTCATTTCTACTATTGTAACATTGTCTCAAGAGGAATCTGATTCCTCTCTTGTTTGTACTTTCAAAAGTAGTAAATATTTGGGCTCCGAGTTGGTTTCGAGAATTAAGGACCTGTTTGGCAATAAGATTAATTTTGTCTTGTCATGAAATTTGTGGTCTTACTTCGATATATGTGTATGATGAGAAATAAAGTTATATTAAAGATTATGTAAAATGTGAAATAAAATGAATTTTTTTATATTAAAAATTGTGTAATGAATAAATTATTTTAGTTTTTGATATGACCAAAATAGTATGAGGATCAAAGGCAGAAATAGTTTGATGAAGGGCTTGTTTGTTTAACTGGGTTAAAATTTTACTTGGTTAATTTTAATCAAGCATGTCACATCACATAAATTTTAATATTAAAAATTAACTATATTTTACATCATACATGTAATTCAAGATAAAAAAATTAACCTTATTTCACATCCTACATACATACTAAAATTATAAATAAGTTATATCACATCCTTACACTTTCCAACATAATAACTAGCTTTATTTCATATTATTCACAACTTTAAATAAAAAAAAAACCATTATTTAAGTTTAATTCTAACTTTATTAAAATTAATCTTAGCAAACAAACCCTTAAATTTCTTTTACAATTTCTTGCTTCTTATATTTTGAACTTTGTGGCTTTGTCAATAATGCTATGCGACATGTTAAAGTTCACTCTGCATATGCATCTAATGTATGAAAAGATTTGTTGTCCAGACTCCAATTGAACTTTGTAATAGGCATTTTGAGGCTTTTATCTTTTTTTTGCCAAGCTGTAATTTTCAATCATATGGATTTTGTTGTTGTTTACTAGGCACATGTAGTGTAACCTTTTATCTTTTCCATTATATCTAGTCTTTGCTTGCTTTCCTGCTTTTCCATTTTTACTTCCGCACATTGGACATTTTGATTTCTTGCATATAGTCATTAAATAGATATAAAAAGAATACTAAATGAGTAAAGATTTGGCACTTATGCTATTGAAAAAAAAGATTTGGCATCTTTGAAGCATGAGTACAATACGATACAGATATGACGATACGATAATCTTAAAAAAAGTATGATACAGATGCGTCAGGATACAATAGTTATATATGTGTGTATATTGTGTCATATTATTATATTTAAGTTGTAACTAATATGGTAGATCAAAAAGATTAATATGAATTTTAAAAAATTTCTTTGAATTTTTTTGAAATTAATTATACTTTTATATTTTCAAACTTTCTTGTTACTTCTAAAAGTAATGTCATGGACATTTCAATTTTAAAAATAAAAGCATCCATTAATAACTATTGAATTTAAAAAAAAAATTATAAAATTTATTCAACGGTTTTGCAACCTACCACAAAATATCTCAGTGAGGTGAAAATTTAAATACATATTAGTAAGTTAGGTTCAGTTTCAATCTAAACAAACCCAAATCAGTTGGCTCTATGCAAACGACATATAATTGATAAATTATACCAATATTGTGACTTAAACTTGGATATATTGATTTAATCAAAGTAGATGCATGCCACCCTTTCTTTGAGTCTCTCATTTACTATATAAATAGATGAGTAAATATCTTTCAGGTCCCTTAGGTTAGGGGGTTAATATCACGCATGTCCATGAATCTAGAAATCTTGCACCTTTATCCCCGAGTCTTGAAATTATTTTCAATTGGGTCACAGAAGTCGGAATAAATATTTCAATTGGGTCCTTTTTAACATTTTTAATCAAGTCTTTGTTGAAATTTTAATAATATTAATTTTAAAAAGCATTTTTATTATGAAATTGCAAAAATACCATCATCATCTCCTTTATTGCCACCTAGCTCATCGGACCACTTCTACCAAGGCCGCTGACAATGTAGGACGATGACGACGTTGGACATGACTCATGCAAAGGTCGCATGTGGAACGTACATTCCCATGTTGCCTCGCGCAAGGGTTTTGCGTTCCCGCGCCGGCCTTATGGCTTTCCTGATGGCCGTGCTTGGGCTATGCAACCGACGCAATGGTTGTGCAGCCCTGTGCGATGGCCAGCGAAAGCTACGCAGGTGCGCTCGTCTTCGTGCGTCGGCAGCAGCACCTTATGTGCTTGTTGAGGATAGGAGAGAAGAAATGGTAAAACAATAATTTTATATTTTTTTACTTTATGTTTTAACAGAAGGGCCTATATGAATTTTTTTAAAACTTAGGGACTTAGATGAAATATTTTTAATTTTGTGGACCTAAGTGATATTACCCTGTAATTTGAGGGACCTAGATGGTTTTACCCTAAATAAATAAAAGAAAAAAGATTGAATTCATATCCTTTTTGCAATAAGACTCGATTGAGGCAGAGAAATATGATCTATCCCCAATGAATGCAATAATAAAGTGTCGGCTGAGGTTGAAAAAGCAGCGCACCACTAGAATTTATGAGACCACAAAAAAGGGTTAGCTAAAGTTGAGAACGCAGCCATTTACGAGTACCAAATCTTTTTATGCTATTGGAAATCAAGCATGCATGAAGCCTCTTTCGATCCCAATTGCATAAACTCGGTATGTTACTCTCCCATCATTAGTTTTCTCTAATTAGAAATATCCAAAAATATCGAATTTTTTTAAAAATAAAATAAATTTGATACGCCACGTGGCATATTAGCAGAATATCAGTATTGGATACAAATATAATTCGGTCACATTAGGCTTTATGAAGAATTAGTGATTCGTAATTTGGCACTTGTGGTTACTTTTTAGATAAATTTGTTGGCTTATACGTGGTAAATGGATAAGATTTCGTTCAAGGTAATGATTCTTATACTTCCCTGCCTCTTCTTCCCATCCCAATGAGCATCCACCAATGCCCACAACTATATCTCATACAAAGAAAAACTGCCAATGTTTTTCAGTCTTCATTTTCTCTATTTATTTTTTATTTTTTAGAAAATAGTTACTACAAACATAGCACCTTCAAGAGGGCATTTCATTACAGCATACTTTACTAAGAGAAATGGGTAGAGCATGTAACCATAGTTTTCCTATGGAGGAGTTCATGGCATCCTTGGCTCAGTTTCTCCATTTTTGCAATTTTGACTTCCTCACTTTTCTTGTATTTATTATTGGCTGATCCTGTAATCATGTTATATGCTTGCTATCATATTTCATGCATCCTATATTTTGCTCTTAGGCAGTACCAAGGTTTTGATGTGTTCTATTTATCATGTTTCGGTTCAGGAATCTGCCTTACATTTATTTATCTTGCTCTTGGAATAATAATTTTGTGGTTATTTCATAACTTTTGTCATTTTAACTGCTTTTTCCTATTCCATAAAAAAACTGCTTTGCTTATTTCCCTCAGATGACTATAGTCTTTTTTAGATGTGTATATTTATCTATGTTGCATATTTAGTTATGTAGTTGTATTTTTTTTTTCTTTCGTTACTTTGTCATATTTTAATTCTTTTCTACTGGATAAATAGGAAATGACTCTAGAGGAATATGAAAAAATAAGGGAGGAAAGAAGGAAGGCTTTGCTTGCATTGAAAAATGAGGAGAGAAAGGTTGAAATCGATGATGAGCTGAAATCTATGCAGCAACTTTCATTAAAGAAAGGAACAGATGAAGTCTTTATAAAGCTGGTAAGACAGAGGAAAACCCACATCTTATAATGCATACAAAGCGACAGGCATCATATTAGTTTTTTCAAACCAAATTTTGATTGAAATCTGTTTCATAAATATGCTTACTTTCTTAGGGGTCTGAGAAAGAGAATGCGAAGAAGAAGGAAGACCGGGATGAAAGGGCGAAAAAGGTGTGCCCTAGTAGAACTTTCGAATTTTTTCTGATTACCATCAACATCCCACTTATTTAAATCTGTTTTTTTTATGTTAATAAGTCATTAAGCATAAATGAGTTCCTGAAGCCAGCTGATGGTGAGAGATACTACAGTCCTGGCGGTCGCGGTCGTGGCCGTGGCCGTGGATCATTTAATGGCGGTTTTGGCAGCGGAGCGTTGAGCGACCTTACCGCGGCTCCTGCAATAGAAGACCGTGGGCAATTTCCTTCACTTGGGGGGAAGTAGAACAACAACTTTGAGGCTATCTATCTTCAGTTTGAACTTTTATCAACATCATAATTTAAGCAATCAAATATATTCGTAGTTTCTGCAATCATCAGGATCTGAACAATAATCATGCATTTCTATTTTCAAATCCGCATTTGTCAACTTTGTATATTTGTCTTTTGATCATAGTCTCTGGTCAAGAGTACTACGTAATTGTGGACCGTTTTTTGTTGTTTTCAGTTTTGATCGATGTTATGCTTCATTCTGCTTGCATCAAAAGCCTTAAGTGTTGCAAGTTCATTGCTGCTTGGTTTGGTTTGGTTTATTTTATTTCGAGATCTACATGCATAACTCTGAAATTTATTGTATTTCTATATTTTACTGTTATTTATAGCTAACGTGGATTTCAGGAATGTGAGACTGTCTTAAATACGAAGACCTGGCAACAAGTCATAGAAGGAACATTTTTTTACAAGTTCATGCTTGGTGGTTGATAAAGGTAACTAAAGCCAAGAGCAACTTGAGGTAAATTTTGGAAACGGGCACATTACTATTGAACAGTCTTTATATCAGCATGCCGTTAGTATGAGCACTTCCCCCTCTTTTTTTGCCATAGAGGCATTTGTGTCCGCTCGAGTCGACTTTGAGTTGCTTCCATCTCCACTACCTTAACTAGGACCTCTTACCAACTCATCCAAGGTTCCGAGCAACTTAGGTAGTTTGGGCGACTCATTTGTTGTTCAACTTTTTTCCGCTTCGGAGGTTCAACAAGCATGATCACCTTCTCCTTATTATAGATGATGCTTGCTTTGTTGGAGCAAAGGGCTCGGTGATCATGACGCCATTTAGTACTGGTTCCTTTGGTCGAGGGACTGTTGTCTTCGTCAACTTGCATTGGTAGTTGTCCAGCTTTCTGTTCCTCATATGAGCGCTATCTTGATGGATGTACGAGCATATCACAAATGGTGGCTGCTTGGAAGTCGTCCTTCAACTCGGCATGGGTGACCCTATGTTGGTTAGAATAAATCCTTGTTAGTTGGTACATAGACCTTAAAACTTCCAAGCATCGACTTCGAACGACTTCTTGTGTTCACCGCAAGCCCTTCACTAAGAAAACCGGCCTCTCCGTCTCATAAGGAAAAGGATTTGAAGAGAACAACAACTTGTGCTATGCTTGCACTTCCTTAACAACCATCTTCACGCCTATAATTTCACGCCTTTCTCGTTGGGAGATCCGACAATCAATGGAGAAAACTTAGTAGGTGATGCCTCTTAAGTAGACTAATGGATGAGATAGGGAAGTAAAAGCATCTCATATTAAAGATTATTTGGTCAATCTATTACTCAATTCTTTCTTCATCTTCTTCCTTGGACTTCGTTTACCTCTCTAGCCCTCTGTTTCAACTGTAATACTTTTACGGTACTCAATGGAATTCTTCCTTCTCCCGTAATATTTTCCCTTCTCCCATAAAAATCCCAGGGTTCTTGTTTGAATTATTCTCTTTTCTCGGTTAGCTATCTCATGACGAGACGATATCTCTAGCGTGAGAGTATTCCCGGATTGAGCCACAAGCGTATATTTTTGTTGGACGTAAAAGTAGCCAGGTCCCCTGTTTGGTGCGAGGACCAAAACAGGATCATAATAGTACTAGCTTAAAAAATAACAATAATAATAATAAATAAATTATTTTAATTATTCTACACAAATTTTAATATAAAAAATAATATTTTACTTCACATACTTAATAATTGTTAATAAAAATATAAACTTTATTTCACATCTTAGATCAAAATACTCGATTAGAATATTTTGATCTAGAATGTGAAATAAAGTTGATATTTTTATTTTAAATTATTGAATATGTAAAGTAAAATAATATTTTTTATATTTGAATTTGTATAGAATGATTTAAAAAAATTATTTATTATTATTGTTGTTGTTTTTTAAATTAGTACTAATTTGGTCCTGTTTTAGTCCTGCTTTGGTCCTCATGCCAAACAGGGCAATGTGTTAACTATGGTTGTTTTGAAGAATGAACTGAGTCATGATTTTCTCTCTAGTTTGACTGAAGTCGAGGTTTTTGGGATGGCTAATTTTCACTGATTATAATTGCTTATATAGATCTCTGAGGTATAAAATATTGTTGAACCCAATCCAATCTCGACACGTATTTAATGCAAATCCGAATGAATTGTTGAACAAATGTGATCAAGAATCTAAAAGTTGACTCGATTACTTTTGAATTTAATCTCAAATAAGCTAATTTGAAATCGACTTATTTTTTTTGCAGGTATAAAAATCCTTTATTTCATTTTAACTATACTATCAAATATCAATCTTTATTAGTGTTTTTTTTATTTCAATGAAAAAAATGTTTATTTAAGTTTTTGATTATTTTAATTTTAAATTATACTATCATTAAAATTTTTAAGTGGAGAGATTGTGGTGTGAGAAGAAAAATCAATCCCCTCTAACAATTTACTTTTTTTTTCCCCTTCCTTTTTTATATATGAGAATCTGATAACCTCAAAAAATAGTAATGTAGATTTAATTAAAGTTCAATTTTTTTTGAAAATAATTTTTTTTATAATATTTTTGGGAAATAAGTTGCGGATCTGAAAGGGCCTGTTTGATTGATAGCTTCAAGGGGTTTTAAGCCAGACAAAGTCGATTTAATAAAATTAATTAGCCAAATGATTCTAATTCATTTCATAAATCTGAATCCGTTTTAGAAGCGTGAAATAGTTTTGAGGTCACGAAGTCGAAACCATCGAAAAGGTAGTTTCAGACTCGCGATGATTTTTTTTTTCTTCAAATTTTTAGAAAAATACATCTGAGGATAAATTTGGTATTTTTTCAAGGCTAAAATTAAGAGATATTTAAATCTGATAAATTTAAAATTTAAAGAATAATAATAAATTATTTTTTGACTCAATCATATTCCGTAAATATCTTATTTTTTGATATATATTCTTGTATTTAAATAAATTATGAAATTTTGAATAAATATTTTTTTTATTTATTTTTATTATAAATTTTATGTATTTTTATTATTTTTGAGATTTTATATAAAGTGGTTTTTAAATTAATATTTATCTAAATAGAAATAAATGAATGTAAATTTAAAATTAATTTCAAGTTATTTTTTATTCAAATAAAATTTAAATTTAAAATTATTTGAAGCTGCTCTAAAAAATTCGATTTTATATATTTTTGAAATGAATCCACAGTCAAACAGCCCAAAGAGTGCGACTTGCAGAAGCTCTTCTTGTTCCAGGCGTTCAAACGTCACCGTCTCCAAAAACCCTAAAGCGGAGTTGCTGAAAATCTCTCAACCCAAATCCTTACGTCTTTCGATTAGATTCCAGGAGCAGAACAGGGATGTCTTCTTTCGGTAAATTTGCGATTTTTCGAAGCACAACCCATGGATTTTAGATAACCCTCGTCGGCGAACAGCAGATCTAGGCAATGGTTGGAGCCTTAGCGGGTCTTCAGGATCATATCAAGCTTGCGAGGGACTACGCTCTCGAAGGCCTCTACGACACATCTATCATCTTCTTTGATGGCGCCATTGCCCAGATCAACAAGTAATTCTTGCCATAGTTATACTCCTTCTTGCTCCAGGGTGCTATTATAATTTTCCCTAACAAAAACTCTGTTTCTGTTGTCTTCTTGACTACATGCATCTTCCTAAAATTTTCTTTTGGAGTTCTGCCTTAATTTTTGTTGAATGTGACTGGCTTTGAGGTGAATGTCGCTAGTTAAGAAAAGCATCTTATATATATTTTCCTTGTTAAGATGCTAAAAATAGTAGAACTAGGCTGAAATTTTTTCCGCTTTATTTGAGTTGTTTGGTGCGCTTTTGGCAAGTGAGTTCATATTTGGGTTCAAAATGAAAAATGTGTTTTGGTTGTGGATTTTCGCGATAGTAAATATTAGTTGTTTTTATTTTAGATTTTATCTCATTTTCACAAAGTGTGATGACAAATGATGCTTTGATGTTGGGATTAAAGATGTGAGATTGAAATATACTATTCAGTTCCGAACAGGTAAAAAACTGTTTGGAATAGATATCCAAATTTGTCTGAAATTAGTTTAAATTTGTTTAATTCTCCAACAAGATGTGCAACTATTTGACTGTTTGTGAGTATAAATTACATTAAATACAATTTTGGAATATAACCTTCTAATGTAATGTTACCAGGTACAATGTGGATTGGGACCAAACCTTAAAAACCAGATTAGAGAGTTAGGTTTATAATTTAAGTTAGTCCCCATTTAGTGGGTTGTTTGGTTCAATGCAACCTAGATGTTAGTATTATTTAAATATCGTTGGTTATTTAGATATCTATATTATCTATAAATTATTGTTTGTCTGGTTCTATATATTATATTCAAAGATGAAGATGCTATTAACAATGTTATCTATGAAAACAAGCAATTCATTTCTCCAAATAACATTAAAAGTGGTGTTAAGAGAATTTTGTCAGTCAATTTTTGTTTAAAAGTGGTGTTAAGGATTTTGAACCCCAACTAAAACATGCATTAGTTGCAACAACATCTGTAGATCATTTTGATTCTTTCCGGATACCATTCTATCCCTCTACATGTACAACTTTTTGTTTTGCCTCTCTTTTTTCGAGTGCCTAAACTACTGGATATGGATTACTAAGGCTTCTAAGCCCAAGAAAATAATCATAAGGATCTCTATAGTTCACTCAGAAAATGCATTCTCTATCAAAACCTTTGCTTCTTTTTTAAATTTCCTTTTTTTTTCATTAGGTAGTCTTGATGCAAGCTACTCACCTAATCACCTTGCTTCAAATTCTCTTCGAATTAGCAAAGCTACCTGATTGCTAGGGGTGTGCAAATAAACCCGAAGAACCAAGAACTGACCTGGAACGGAACTGAATCGATCAATTCGGTTTGGTTTGGGTATAGTTCCAAATTTATTAGAACTGGTTGGTTCAGGTCGGCTCTCGGTTCTAATTCTTGGGTAAATTGGAACCGACCCGAACAAGATTAATAGTTGATTATTAAATATTATACGGTTAAATATTGGTTATAGTTCATTAATATAAGGGTTGATATTGACTTTTTTGGTATAAGTTGTGATATATTCAATATTAAAATTTTTAATTTTAACTATACAAGAAAAATTATTTGATTTTTGGAAGTTTTGTTGTTATATTTTTATAGCATATGAAGGGAAATTATATTTTAAGCTTGGAACAGAACTCGAACCAGAAAATTCAGTTCGGGCCCAGTGAACTTGGTTCTGTTCAGGTTCCTGAAATCATAGAATTGAGTATAGTTGGCTCGGTTCCGGTTCCTCATGGAATCGAACCAAACCGATTGGCGTTGCACCACGATTGATCACAAAAATGAAAATTCTTCTACCTTTACTAGACTAGATTCAGCTGGTACCATTTGCTATTCGAGTATTATGCTAAATTTGCTCTTATTCCCAATATCCATCATGATACTTGTATTTCAAGAAAAGCTAATCCACTAGAGTCACCTTTGAATAGCAATAATGATTGTCGATAACTTCTACATTCGAATAGCAACTTAAAGTTTAGAATTTGTCTTCCAATCCATCGCCCAACTACCAAATCCTTCAAAAATGCTTACATGGTTTCAAAGCAGATGTTCCTAGACTCCCTGTAGATGCTTCCACTGAAAGAAGCTGAAATTAACACATATCATGTTGAAAAAGAACTTCCATTCCATTTCTTCGCAAAGTTCAGACCGCACAAATCATTTAAGGGACAATGAAGATTAGCATTAATTTGAGCTAACTTTTATAGCACTATGTCTGGTAGCTCATGGCCTGATCAAATGCATTTACTAAGCAGTGAAATTTGTGCTTTAGTGGCAAGGCCTCTGCTCTCCATTTTATCACTGGGGCAAAAATCATGCCATTTACTGATAGTGAACCATTTTTGCAGAAATATATACATGAAAGTTCACAAAGGTGAATAGGAATATATATTATAAGTGGGTGACTTTTTGTTCTACCTTTTTCCATATCGTTGAGCAGTTTAGGCTCAATTTTCAGCTCAATGAATTTGATCCAACCATGACTCCTGGTTTTTTTCAGAATGTACCTTGTTGTGTAAAAGTGATTGTCTACTCTTGAAAAGTACAAATGTTGGACAGCTTCTGACATTACCTTTCATTTTCATAGGCATCTAAGCACTCTCGATGATGATGTCATCCGTGCTAAATGGATGAACTGCAAAAAGGCTATCTGTGAGGAAGTAGAAGTTGTAAAGCAATTAGATGCTGAAATAAGGGGTTTTAAAGAATTTCCAGGATCTAGGAGGTCCTCATCTCCTCCAATCTCTACAAAGTCCTTTGTTTTCCAGCCATTGGATGAATACCCTACATCATCTAGTGGTGGTGTGGATGATCCTGATGTGTGGCGACCACCTAGCCGTGATAATCAGAGTTACGTGAGTAGGAGATCAACTAGGGCTGGTCAAGTAGGTACTCGAAAATCATCAGATGCAACATGGGCACGAAGTTCATCAAAGTCTGGAGTAGCTGGTCGTGGAGCCAAGTCTAGCACAAGCAAAGGCAGCTCTGGTGTTAAATCATCTATTTCTTCTGGGTTGTCAGGGAAGAAAGGCAAATCTGCTAGCAAGTTAGACTCGCAGGTTATATTCTTTATTGTTTACTTCTGAATTTGCATCTATTCTTATTCGTTACTAAATGTTAATCGTGATAGGTCTTTTGATTTTATCATCACTTTGCAAATTATCTTTGTGTGGAGTACTTTTTGTTGTATACTTGATAATTGATGTTTACTGACTTGTTTGAGTGTAGAGTGGTGATGCTGAAGATGGGAAGACAAAGAAGGGACAATATGAAGGACCTGATCCTGATTTGGCTGCAATGTTAGAGAGGGATGTCTTGGAGACAAGCCCTGGGGTAAGATGGGATGATGTTGCAGGTCTCACTGAAGCCAAAAGACTTCTGGAAGAAGCAGTTGTGCTCCCACTTTGGATGCCTGAGTATTTTCAGGTACTTACATGCTGATTTAGTTGGACACCGTGACACCATTACTTCTTCCATTTTTTACAAGTATGTGCTATCAAAAGGCAATTATGTGTCTTAATGTTTAAGAAATTTGGACACTTCATTATTATATCACTTAGGGAGAATACTTTTGGGAAACAAAAAACATAAATGCAGTTAAAATTTCAATATATTTATATCTTCTGTTAACACTGGTGTTATTAGACAACCAAAAACGTACTAGGTTTAAGATCCCATTTATGGCTAGGCAGTATATTATTAATGAAATCATTTTTCGTGGTTACAACAAGTATCTTTTTTCACTCTATTTGAAGACTGGTGCTTTACTGCTACATAGTGAGTGTAAAAGATTAGAGCTTTATAACGAGATACTAGTTGGAGGGCATCCTTGCTCCTGCAACATTTCGTTGTGTTTTACACAAGTTGTCTTCTACTGGATCTTGGCATGAAACTTGAATCTTCGATCCTGAATTTAGGCTACTAGTTCCTCGCTGTTTCTCAATCATGTTAAAACTTATTTATATTTGATTAAAAATGGTTGTGCTGGCATGATATGTATTTGTGATTTCATAAACCGTCTCACATGTAAAGTTTCCTTAATTTCTTATGCTGCAAATTATGTCAATGCCACCTTTTTCTGCTCTTCACATTTATCTTCTATCTAGTGCTATTGTCTTCTCCACTATTTGATTTTTCCCATGCTTCCTAATGGAAGGGTATGAACTTTTATTACTTAACTCTATAATTGGTGCTATTTTGTTGCTACCTTAAAATGAATGCCAAAGCTCTTATGATGGTCTACCTTGGCAGTTGGCACCCCAGAATTCTCTTTTTGGGTTGGTTGCTGAGTTAGTTTCATATTCCTCTTTTGCAACATAAATGACTTTGGGTTCGGTCATATTATGGATCTTTTATGAGGCAAAGAATAGATTTCCATTGTGCACTTTGTTCTAAGTTTTAAAATGATCATACTTGAAGTTTATACTACAAGCTTTGTAAAATGGGTTTGGAACACATTTCATGTTACTTTCTGGACCTTATTTACCTTTAGGGCATACGTCGGCCATGGAAAGGTGTTCTTATGTTTGGTCCACCTGGTACTGGAAAGACACTATTGGCTAAGGCAGTAGCTACTGAATGTGGAACAACATTCTTCAATGTCTCTTCTGCTACTTTGGCTTCAAAATGGCGTGGGGAGAGTGAGCGCATGGTCCGATGCCTATTCGACCTTGCAAGGGCATATGCTCCTAGTACCATTTTCATTGATGAGATTGACTCTCTTTGTAATGCTCGAGGGTAAGTACCAGTTAGCCTTTCTTTTTTTCATTTTCAATGAAATTATTATCATCCTAATGACTAAGAACAGGTACAGGATCTTTAGTATAGTGCAAAATATTGTACTTCCTATTACTATTTGTGTCTGATTTTCAATAAGTATTCTCTATTTTGTAGAGCTTCAGGAGAGCACGAGTCATCCAGACGGGTGAAATCGGAGCTACTTGTTCAAGTAGATGGGGTTAACAACAGCTCAACTAGTGAAGACGGAGGAAGGAAAATTGTGATGGTTCTTGCAGCTACTAATTTTCCATGGGATATAGATGAGGCACTGAGGTTAGTACCCATAATTTCACTTTCAAGGCTGAAGGAATTGTTTCTTTCTATGTTTTGACTGCTTGTAAAGTGTACCTATTTTTCATCTTCCCGGTGAAATCAAGCTCAATCTGTCTGTATTTCTTCTGCTTCCAGCATGAAGTTAGTTCTTTAATAGTGCTGCCACAGTAGATTGCTTTTCTCTATTTGATTGCAGGAGGCGGCTTGAAAAGAGAATATACATACCTCTTCCCAATTTCGAGAGCCGTAAGGAGCTTATCAGAATTAACTTGAGAACTGTTGAGGTATAACAATGACGCAATTGGTACTATATGAACTATCATTCTTCGAGTCCTGCAAAGCAACTTCACAGCCGTTTATGCAGTTTTGATCATATTACTAAGTTGTTTCTCAATTAACTATTTTCGGAAACTTGTCCGATTTTAGATCTTGTTTTGGTGAACTGAGTAGTCGATTATAACTGCCTTTGTAGCAAAAATTTACTAAGTTTTTTTAACTAATTTTGGAAACTTGCACGAATTTAGATTTCTTTTATTTTCTCCTTGGTGAATCGAGTTGTTGAGCATAACTACCTTTGTAGCAGAAAATTATTGAGTTTATTAAGTATATGGTTTGAGGTGGCATGACTTTTGAAGTAATGCATATATGATACACTCCCTTTGTTATTTGTGATGAATCGATATGTTTGAGATCCCAATATATGAATTAGTATTGAGGTGGTGACTTATTTTGAAGGATTTATCTTATGAACACTTCAAATCTTTGAAATTGCAGTCTTGATTACCACATACATCCCTTTCATTGATTTCTCTTTTGTGTTGTCTTTCAATGTTGTAAAATTCATATGGATCGAATATATTTTTAAAAACTCCAGATGGGTAAAGCTGTCTACTTAGTATCAAATGTTCAAAATAACAAACCTATAAGTTCTATTGATTAATTGTCTTGTGAAACAATAAATATTGTAAAATTAGATTATTTCATTATGCTTTGATTTGGTTTGATATGTAATTCAATTTTTGTGTCAATTTGGATCTGACAGCGAGCTGGTCCATGATCAGTCTGGTTGGACCTGTTTAGTTTTTACAATGCTGCTTTCTTTCCCTCCTTGTCAGTGCTTGTACTCTTACAAACCCTGATATCAAGCCTGTTACAAGATTAACCTGATTACCTCTTATTTAGTACGTGTAATTTGAATAAATATGAGAACCTTTTTCAACAAAAACTCTACTGCATGTAGAATTTTGAAAGAAAAATTATAAAAAGGAAACCTTTTAATGGTTGGCTGTAACAGGAGTCACAAATTTTAGCAGCTAAAGCTTTGAAATTGTCTCTCTTGTTTCCCAATTCTTGAAACATATTGCTACATAAATCAAGTTCTGTCTAGTTATTTGTGCTTCATTTTCTTCTTTGTTAGCTCTCTGTTCTATGTGCTTGTCATCAACAGGTAGCTCCAGATGTTAACATCGATGAAGTAGCTTGCCGAACAGAGGGTTATAGCGGCGATGACTTAACAAACGTTTGTCGAGACGCCTCACTGAACGGCATGCGGCGTAAAATTGCAGGCAAGACGAGAGATGAGATCAAGAACATGTCGAAGGATGAGATCTCAAAGGATCCCGTTGCCATGTGTGATTTTGTGGAAGCTCTGACGAAGGTACAGAGAAGTGTTTCTGCTGCTGATATCGAGCGGCACGAGAAATGGTTTGCCGAGTTTGGGTCTGCATGAAAATCGGATATCACTACTGCTTTTTATCTGTGGTTGTTGTTAAAAGGAAGCATGGAGACTGATCTCTGTTTATTGCAATCGTTGAATTAAGTCATTTTGGTACATCATTATTGATTGGTTATTGTAATTCTCTGGCATCAGGGAGGAGGTTTTGCTTCCTTTTGGATGTGATTGTAATCAGGAAGTACAGGCTTCTTCTATGGAGAAATCAGATTCTTTGGATTTTGTCTGGATTTTAGAAAAGGCTTCCTTCTGTGTTAAAATTAACAAAAATAAGGCTTAATACTTAGGATCTGTTTGTTTGTAAGGTTAAATTTAATAAGGTTAAAAGTAAATTTAGATAAAGATATTTTTTTATTAAAAATTGTGAATGATATGAAATAAAGTTAGTTATTATGTTGGGATATGTGAGGGATGCGATATAAGTTAGTTATTATTTTAGTAATGTGTGTAGGATGTGAAATAAAGTTAATTTTTAATATTAAATTTTATGTGATGTGATATGTCAGATTAAAATTAAATTAAGTTAATTTTTAACTTGGAGACAAACGGGTTAATGGTATCATTTAGTTTGAGTTTTTTTTAAATAAGAGAAAAAAAATAATTTATTTTTTAAATTTAATATCAAAGAATTATGTCTCTTGCTTATCCCTAAGCGCTCGAGGGATGGCCGGCAGGGCTGCGGCCGTCCCCACGGCCTGGCTCAGCGTGCACGACGATTGCCGGCCGTTGCCGTCCCTGCGGCCTCGCGCGGGATGTGCGACCTGCTGATGGTCACGATCGTCCCTCACGCACGCAAGGATCGACAGAAGAGAGGGAAGAAGAGAAGAGGAGTATAATGAAAATTTTTAAATTTTTTTAATAATAAAAAATAAAAAAGGAATTGTTTGATAATTTATTAAAAATTTAGTGATTTTGATTATAATTTTAAAAAACATAGATCGATGTGTTATTAGGTCTTAAACTCGGGACTTGGGTGTAATTTACTCTAAATAAAGTATACCAAAATTCAGGTGCTCGATTTGTTGTTTAAAGAATATCACTTTTTAAGGCTTTATCTGCTTTCAAATCAGAGGAAATGGCGGCCGCGAGCTTTCTCTCTGCATCCCTCCTACGGAAGCCCGCACCGCTTCTCTTCCCCTGCTCTTCTCCATCTCCTTCTTCCGATTCAGGCAGCAGTGATAGGCCTCTCAGAAGAATAAGGAAAATTCACTGTAGTTCTTCAAAAGCCAGCCGCTCGCCGGAGCTGGAGAAGCCCCAAATCGAGATCGAGTTCGTCGGTGTAAGGAATTAGGGTTCTCACTCCACAGGTTTCCCTTTGCATCCGCCGTCTCATAACTTTAATCGACTCTCTGTTTTGCTATTTGAATGGGTTTAAAGCCGAAGGCTGGGGCAGATGGGTTTTATCCAGTGGATAGGGCAACCGCGATCAGCGGCGAGAAGCTTCTCCGAAACATTATGCTGGAGAACAAGATCGAGCTCTATGCTGCATACGTGAGAGAAATTTATCTCAAACTGATTTGTTGATTTATTGGTGAAAGATATGTATTAAATGATGATTTATATATAATTTAATACCTACTTCTTCAACCACAAACCATCAAGTTCATGAATATGAATGAACAAGTGAATTTTTTTTCAAAATTCTTCGTTTGTTTTCCTGTCTTTATAGATATTTTAAAAATTTAAAATACAATGGTTGACAGTCAAGTCAAAAGTTATGCATTCATCAAACCTATGTACTGGGCTAAACTCCCATTCTAATAAGGGTAAATTGCATGTAGGCCCTTACGATCTTAAGATTTTTGTATACTAGTTCATATATTTTGAATCATAAGATCCCTATGATCATAAGTTTTTTACACGGTGGTCTGGATTTTGAATTACAACATTTAGATCCTTGATTTGAGTCATAGCACTTAGATCCCTAAGATCGTAAATGTTTTACACGGTGATCCATGATTTTGAAATATAATATTTAGATCTGTAAGGTTGACGATTTAGTACTACTTTGGCCTCTCTGCATGTTAATATTTATCATACTTGGTCCAAATTGAATGTAACAATGAAGTTGACAAAAGGGCCACACATTAATAATTTATCAACCTCAGAAACCTAAGTGCTGTGATTAAAAATCCATGGAATAACATGCAAAAACCTTAAGGACTTAGGGTCCTAAGTGTTGCGATTTAACATTTGTAAACTAGCCAGCAAAACCTTAAGACCTTGAGGATCTATATGCAATTTACCCTTCTAATAAATATAAATAGATATTAACCTATTGAATTATAAGTGTCTAATTTAACCCATTACTCAAGCTTGTTCATCTGTTCGTTGAGTTCTTAAATAGATGACGTAGTTTGTTGCATAATTATGCCAACATATATAGATTGATTAATTCTTATTGAGTTGCATCACAATACATGTCGAGCATATTGGCTCAATTTCAGCGCCTTATTAGGCCCAATTTCAGCTGTGCATAATGAGAAATGAAACTTCTAATCTAGGAGATATTGCATTTTGGGATTTCATTTGCTAACAAATATTCAAGCTCGTTGCATAAACTAATTCAATGAACATTGTTGATCACAATACCTAACTTTTAATCCTGAGCGTACACTTGTCCAACGGGTGAAGATTGACTCGAAATTATGAATCAAAAAATCGTTTAAAGGGGATGGTGAATGTTCTGAAATGTGGTATCGAATATTTTGAAACCACATCATTTCACCTTCCATAGTTAAAGAGTCAAAGTCGGTTGTTAATGTCAGATTCCTTTTATCGTTTTGTAATGGTAAAACATTGTTATTAATTAAGGGTAAAATGACTAATTTGCCCTTTAAAATCAAGCTGTAAGTAGTGTGTTGTGAGAAATTACCAGGACGAATTTTTCACTAGCCACTATAATCCACTAAGCAGGTGATCCCTGGCGAACTCTGGTCGTCAAAATCACATCTTCGCTGACTCCAAGATAGAAGGGCTTGAGACTTGAAGATTCTGCATCATCTGCAACACCCACAAGATTTACTATAAACTCATTCTTCTTTTTCTTCCTATTGTACCCTACCTTGTCCTGTTCTCGACATGTATATGTAGTAGATTTTAAACCGCCAAGATCAACGTTGTGATTTTTCCCCCATTTCTGGGTTTTCCACGTACAAAATTTCTGTGTTCTAGTCCATTTTTATTATTTCTGTGGTTTTACTACTATTTACAATTTGTTGCCAAATTTTACGTCAACAAACATAGACAAGTTCTTATTCTGAGCACTAGCTCTTTGTGAATGGACTAATTCACTTTTCAGCCTCACTTGTCTACCTTTGATCTTTTAGATCACTAATTGTAGATGCATAGTGGAAACCATTCTTGTTGAGAGGTGAAACCTTTAATCTTGAAGCTGTTTAATTATGGGAATTTGTTTTACCTTTAAGTTTCGCACTGAAATATTCTTCCCTTCACTCTCAGGCCCCTGTTCATGTGTTCCTTTTCTGCAGGGAAAAGTGTTGAACTGTGGTGGAGGTGGAAGCTGCGGTACATGTATAGTGGAGGTAAATATTAAATTGGAATTGGAAATAGTTAAAGCAAGAGGACCTTTGGTACCAAAAACAGCTGTAGATTTGCTGTTTTTCAGAACTAGTTTCAGGTTTTGCCATCAAAAGCATAATGCAAATTAGAGCACCATTTCAACTTAACATATGCACAGTTCATTTCATGAAGAGAGTCTTTGATAAGTTTTTTGTAGATTCTGAGATAAAAAATTAGAGAATGAATAATAAGTTGAAACTCTGTCCTCGGACCCGATGGTGGAATTTAAAGAATAAGAACAAATGTATATTTAAAAAGAACGTTCTAGAACTTAGGCAGTGGAATATTAACTAGGAAACTGATTTTATGTGGCTGTTAGTTGTTAACTGCATTCATAAGGTGGTGAAGGATATGCTTGGAGAATCCAAAAGAATGATTTCAAATAATAAAGATGCTTGCTTGTGGAAAGATTATGTATAAGAAAAAAATAAGGAGAAGAAGATTTGTTATAAAAATTGGTTTAAAAACAAGAATAATAATAAGTGAAAGAAATATAAGTGGCTTGACGAGAATTTAAGAAAATAATCGGCAATACAAAGAATATATGACTCGTGAGAATTTATATAAAAAGATAGTCACTAAAGAAGGAGAAAGACAAATATATAGGATAGCCAAGACAAGATAGAAAAACTAAGAACTTAATTTAAGTAAAATATATTAAGGATGAAGATCAAAAAGTACTTTGTCATAAAAGAAGATATCAAAAATAGATAAATAAGCTACTTTCAATAATTTTTTAATAAAGATTGTGAAAATACAATTGATCTTACTGAACTCAGCACCCAAAAAAAAGTAAAAAATTGCTCTTACATTCGACTTATCAATAAAATTAAAGTCTGAAAAGCTTTAAAGAAGATAAAGTATAATGAAGTAGTAAGACCGGATGACATCCCAATTGATGTTTGGAAGTGCTTGGGAGATGACAGAGTTTTTTTGCTCACTAGATTATTTAATATAATTTTGAAGACTAAAAAATTACCAAATAAATCGAGAAAGAGTATATTGATACCTATTTATAAGAATAAAGGTGATGACAGAATTGTGCCAATTATAGAGGAATTAAATTAATGAGTCATACTTCAAAACTTTAGGAGAGAGTGATCGAATATAGGTTACGCCATGATACTAAGATATCAGAGAATCAGTTTAATTTTATGGTAGGTAGATCTACTATTAGTTATTCATCTATTGAGAAGTTTAAAGAGAGAAAGAAAAACTTATATTTGATTTTTATTGATTTGAAAAAAAATTAATAAAATTTTAAGAGAAATACTTTGGAGGGTTTTAGAAAAGAAAGGGATTTACACTGCTTATATTCAAGTTATTAAAGACATGTATAAAGGAACTGTTACCTGTGTTCGGACATAACAATGTTTGACTAAAGATTTTTCTATTACAGTTGGATATACTAAGGCTCAGCTTTAAATCTATATCTTATTGTTTTGATTATGAAAGTTCTGACTGAACATATCTAAGATGTGCCTTGGTGTATACTCTTCGTAGATGATATTATTCTTGTTGATAAAACTAAAGAGAGAATAAAAGCAAAACTCAAGTTTTAAAGGAATACCTTAGAATCTAAAGGTTTTCATCTTAGTAGATCAAAAATTGACTATATGGAGTGTACATTTAGTTAAGAAAGAAGCACTTATATTGGTGATGTGATTGCTGATTAAATTATCAAGAAGAATGAGTTCTATAAATACTTTGGATCAATTATACAAAATGATAGTAAAATAGATAATGATATTATTAGCATAAGCCAAGTAGGATGGATAAAATAGAGAAATGCTTCTAGTGTATTGTGCGATAGAAAAATTTTATTCAGACTTAAGGGTAAATTTTATAAAATTGTAATAAGATTAGTGATAATATATGGTGTTGAATACAGGCTTGCTAAGAGAAAATATATAAATAAATAAGTATTGCAAAAATAAGGATGCTAAGATGGATGTGTGGATATACATGAAAAAATAAAATGAGAAATAAGTATATTTGCGAGAAAGTTAGTGTTGCATAAATTAAGAATAAACTTAGAGAAATTCGGCCTAGTTGGTTTGGACGTATAAATCGTAGGCCGAGATAATTTGGACATGTAAATGAAAGTTCTAACTAAACATATCCAAGATAAGGTGTCTTGGTGTATGCTCTTCATAAATGATATTGTCCTTATTGATAAAACTAAAGAGGGAGCTAAAACGAAACTTGAGTCTTGGAGAATGCTCTAGAATCTAAATGTTTTCGTTTCAGTAGATCACAAACTGAATATATAGAGTGCACATTTAGTCAAGAAAAAATCACATATATTAGTGATGTGGCAATTAATGATTAAATTATCAAGAAAAGTGAACGCTTTAAATACCTTGGATCAATCATACAAAATAATGTTGAAATAGATAATGATGTTATTAGCAGGATTCAAGTAGGATGAGTAAAATGGAGAAATGCTTCTGATGTATTGTGCGATAGAAAAATTTCATTCAGACTTGAAGGTAAATTTTATAAAACTGTAGTAAGACTAGCGATGATATATGGTGCTGAATGCTGACCTGCAAAGGGGAAACATACAAATAAAATAAACATTGCAGAAATAAGGATACTAAGGTAGATGTGTATATATATACGAAAGGATAGAATAAAAAATAAGTATATCCGAAAGAAAGTTGGTGTTGCACCAATTGAGGATAAACTTAGAGAAAATTAGCTTAGATGATTTGGACATATAAATTGTAGGCCAATTGAAGCTCCAGTTAGAAAAATTGAGTTATTGGATTTGCCCTCATATTCAAAGAGGAAGAGGGAGACCAAAGAAGATATAACAAGAAAGTATAAGGAATGATCTTACTCACTTAGACCTAGATAAGGATTTCTTAATTGATAGAGCAATGGAACCAAAGGATTTATGTAGCTGGCTTCGCCTAGTAGGATTAAAGCTTAGTTATTGTTATTGTTATAGCACTCGGATAAATAAAATTGATCCTGATTTGAATATGCTTAAACTGATCTCTTATGCCTTTACTGTCTATAAAATTGTTAATTTCCAGGTTTTCGTGCTTGATATAATGATGTTATGTCAATTCTACATAAAACTACGCATCTATATTGTTTTTGAAGAAAACTGTCATCCAATCATTTACAGAACTAACGTTCTGAATTTTTATGTGCTTTTTTAAACACATTACTGTATTGTTTACTGAAATAGTCCTAACGTAGACAAATAGTAACTTTACTTCTTAAACCCAACAAGTACAGAGTTCATAAATAATTACATTTCTTTAGCCAATTTACATTTCAGATTTGTTTAAAAAAAAAATCTTGCTTACACATCTAAATTTTTCCTGTTAGCTTATTTCAAAGGCCATGAATAACTAGTAATAATGGAATTCATTGTTATACTCCTTATATAAGCACAAAAGGAGATTCATCAAGCAATCTCTTTCCCTATATAATCTTCAATTTCTAACCTCTTAAGATTTTAAAGAAGGTTTATGGTTTGTGTGCTTTCCGTTCCTTAGTTAAAGAAGCACTGTAGTCTGTAGGACTAGGATGGGCCTAGAAATAAAATTCTAAATGCATTGTTAAAAGAACTATCAAATATGACCAACAACATTTAGTTCAATGCAATCTAGATATAGTGCCATTTAAATGTCAATGTTGTCTTTCAATCATTGTTTTTTTATTTAATGTCATTATATTATTTATTTAGTGCTGCACGCATTGACCTTGAGGACCTAAAAGTAATTTACTATCATGAAATTCATATCCTACAGCTTCTCTGCCATGATAAGATCCTCGTCCACCACTGTTCCAATTGCTGCTATTTCTCCACCATCGCTGATCTGCACACAGATGATGCGACATTTAAATATCACCCGATTGTAAACAGATTTTGTTTACAAATAACATGGCATAATATCATAATAACATTGAATCAAATACATCCTTATCATTAAAAAATCTTAGCAAAGGGCCTAAATAGATGGTGGATATATGCATAATTTGATAAGATTCTGTAAAATTTATGCTATGCTTCGCTGGTTTTACATTTTCTTGATCATCAACGATTATTATTTATTAGGAAAGTCTAATTTACACATGATTCATCCTCCCCTGTGCCATATGATGCTATTGCTGCATTCAAATGTACTTTATTTTGATATAAGATCGAGGGGAAGGTCAGCTTCGATTCAATCCTCATTTGGTGATTTAGCTAGATACAAGTTGAAAAATAAATTGAAATTAACTTTTTTTGACATGAACCAAACTCGATTCAAAATAAAAACTTCAATTTAAATTGAGACAGATTCACAAACTTGACTTAATGCTTGTTTTGTTTCTTTCTCATTGATGATCTACAACTACCAGATTGGAAATCCTGATAATGCTCATCTTTATTTTGCAGATTGTAGATGGGATGGATCTTTTGAACGATAAGACAGACACCGAGAAGCGGTATCTGAAGAAGGCAATCTCTTAAAACTTAGGGGGCGTTTGGTTCGTTGTTATTTTGGTGTTATGTTATGTAATTTAGATGTTATGATATCTAGATGTCATCTTTTGACTAATAATTTTATAATCAAATAGAAGATTGTCTGTAGATACTATTAAACCAAACAATTGTCTTCTCTAAATAACATAACATAACATCAAGATAACATTGAACTAAACGCCCCCTTAAAACTTTAAATTGTGTAGTTTTTTAAAAGGGAATATATTCAAGAAGAATATTTAAGCGGGATGGTTGTGAGTTCTCTTTTTAAATATATGAACTGGTTTTTATTCTGCCTTTGTAAAATCTACAGAAGCCTGATTCTTGGAGGCTCGCTTGTCAAACTATTGTAGGAAATGAGGAAACTTCTGGCAAGGTAATATTTTGTCTCCATTCTTCCTTAAAACAGCAATTTTTGAGCAATCAACTGCTTCATAGAGCTTATGAATCTGGACTGATTGGTGATTTGGTTAAACTTGATTTATTTTATTTCTATTCAATGTATTTTCAAAAATGTAACAGCTAAGTTTAATTAAAACTATACTGCTCAAATGGAAAAAGAACAGTATATACATACGTAAAAGGTACAAAACTCTGATCAGTGTAAATTGTTTGGTATTATGTTTTAGTATATTTATATTTAGGGTAAATTGTTTATAAGTCCATGAGGTACTAGGTTCTTGCATTCTAGTGTATGAAATCTGAATATTGCATGTAGGTCCTTGTGTTTCCTGTTTTATTGTCGTTCATCGATTCGGTCCAACTATCCCATGGTATATTATAGGGCTAGTCATAGTTGTATGAGATGTTTCAGTGGTAATGAAAAAAGTTGTATACCTCTACAAACTAATATAAATGTCCTTTATTAGCTTTTTACAAGAGAAAATTAAATGATGATAAAATTGAAAGTATTGGTAAAATTAACCTAGAAAATGATGTGCGGACCAAACGACAACAAAACTAGATAGTTATAAACTTACATGTAATGTCTCAAATTATGTGGATCGGCATGAAAGAATGCTAGTAACTTAGGGAACTATAAGTAATTTACTTTTAAATTTAACACATTTTTTCTAAAAGAAAAACAAATCTTTAATTTAATATATATATTACATACTTTAAGATAATGTTTGGTTAAATCAGGCTAATTTTGTTTAGGATAATTTACAATTTCTTTATTTACTTCTGAATATTGTAATCTCTCACTTTATTGAAAATTGTTATGATGTTGTTCGAACCTGATACCTATGATATTCAAGCAAGTTTCTTTCCATTTAAAAATATCTTCTATCATATTGACTTAATTATTGGATATTTCAAAACACCAGTCTTGAATTTGTTGAATCTTGAAAATTATTTAATTAGCAAAGATAGATTTCTGATATTGGGTCATGAGCTTTAATGTGGATTGTGGTTACATTCATAATTGATTCAAAAAATTTAGATTAGAATCTTGACATAATGTATTTTGCTATTTGGTAATTTGACTTTAAAACAACAACAACAACCAAGCTTTAATCCCACTAGATGGGGCTGGCTATATGAATCTTTTGTTTTTATTGCACTCTATCAGTTAACAAATTTTTATTTAAATCTAAGTAATTAAGATCGCTTCTTATAGTTTCTTATCATGTCTTCTTTGGTTTCCCTCTTTTTCTTTGTACATGGGCAAGATCTAATAACTCAATTTTTCTAACTACAGTTTTAATCTGCTTACGATTTATATGTCCAAACCATTTAAGTCGACTTTCTCTAAGTTTATTTTCAATTGGTGCAACACTAACTTTCTTTCAAATATACTCATTTCTTATTTTATTATTTCGTGTATATCCATATATCCATCTTAGCATTCTCATTTCTATAATATAGATTAAATTTGACTTTAAACTTTGATTAAATTCTGGCCATTATGTCAAAGAAAAAGATGATGATAATTTTGTTTTGTTTTTTTAATTTAGATTTAATTCTTGAGTTTTTTTTATAATAATTCATGAATCATGTCATGATTGATTCGATAAGTTTTATGCTGGTTCTCGACTACCTAACGCAACCCTCCGCGTTTCTCATCCGGGACTTGGGACTCGACAACGACGCGTTAGGAGTGATCTTAGCTACTTAGACTTAGATAAGAATTTTTTAATTGATAGAGCGCAATGACAATAAAGGATTCATGTAGCCGACTCTACCTAGCGGGATTAAGGTTTGATTGTTGTTGTTGTAATATTTCATGAATGTTTATTCTACTGCCTTTCAGATTGTTGTACAGCGGTTACCACAGTGGAAGAAGTGACCCTGGCTGTGGAAATCCTTGCCTGGTTTACAGGAGAGGAAATTCCTTGAACAGTACACTTCTAGATATTTAGATTGTATTTTAAAAATATCTTTTATATATTATGAACTTAAGCTTGTTAAATATGTAGTGTTGTCAAAATTAGACTGAACCGATTGGTTTAATTGGTCTCGGAACTGCAGGTCGGTCCTCTGAAAATTGGTTGAGGTTGGGAAGGTCAATAACTGATTATAATTTGTAGAAATCCTCGACTTAGATCCTTAGATCAGGCAGTTTGCTGCTATTAGATTGCAATTTTGTCTTTAAATTTGCAGACAATACTGTTAAAATTGGTTTATTTTGAGAAAGGTGAGGGGAGGGAGAGAAAGAATGCTGCTTTTGATCTTAGTTTTTCTTTTTTTTTGAAAAGCTTTTCATTAAAATAAATAAGTGTGGCAATTAAATAAATATATTAAAATTTTGATATTTTATATATTTAATATTTAAAATTTTAATATTATACATTGCCCATTAAAATTATATAAAAATTACTATTTTTGTTATATTTTATAATTTTATGACGTGTGTTATACATAAGTAATTATTTTTATATGTTTTTAAAGATAAATATATAATATTAAAAATTTAAAAATTAAATATATAAAAGAAATAAATTTGAGTAGCATAAATACAATTATGTCAAAATATTCTTAGTTTAAAAAAGACTAACAAAAAAATATGGTAATTAAACTTAAGTATCTGGTAAGTAATAATAACTAATAATAGGTCTATTATTATTATATATATATATTTTTATAAGAGATAGGTTTCTATTATTTGAAAATGATAATTCAGTTCTTCTATTTTGCACTTTTGTGTATTTTTGCATAATTAATGTTTCATTATATATCTTCGCAATTTTGAGGTTCAGTTGCACTTGATGGTAAATTAAAAGGACTCATTTATGGGTTACTCTTCTCTGTTTGATTGGAGGTTATCGTTGGTCATAATAATGATTAAAATAATTTTTAATTATTTTATTAATTTTTTTTTATTTTTAATATATAAATTTTAATAAAAAATTTATTTTATATAAATTTTAAATATATTATATTTAATTTTTTATTATTAATTGTTTAATAGAGTAGTTAGAGGTTAATAGGTGTCATTTTTGCCGTAGCCAGCCTCCAACCAAACAGGGTTAAAATAAACAATTTCCTCTAAAAAAGGACGAAAGCTGCCTGCTACCTCCTGCCCCCCGTTCTGCTCCTGCCTGTACAGTGTACAGTCGGGTCTCAAGCGCAGAGCACTACGCTGCTTCCATGGCTTTCAGTTGCTTTTCGATCCCCTTTTTTCCTATCAAAAGCTCTCCTTCCCCGCGCCTCCACTATGTGATCAAATCTGCCAAGCCCGCAAGGCGGTATTCCAGATCTCTCGCCACCGGCCTCCGATCGGCGGCCCCGGTGGGCGGGTTCTGCTGGGACGATGTTATCCGGGTCGCCCAGGCTGACGACGATGATTTATCCGATCTTCGAGGATATCTACAAAGAGTTCGGACCTGCAATCGTGGATCCGTGAGTTTGTTCTCCTATTCTCTTTCTCTGCGTCTCCCATCTTCAGTGGGGTTAGTCATTACGCGTTGCCGTCTGTGGGCTTGATTACCGGAGGAATTCTTGTCTTGTGGAAGGTTGGCAATTTTTTATAGTTAGATATCGCATTATGTTGATGGTATTTGCTTGAATGTTGCAGGAATTGCAAACCCAGTTCATTCCTTTTGTATTGGAGGGCGAAGTTGTTGGGCATATACATAAGGGGTAAATTTGCACTTGTCTGGAAGTTTTTTCTTCTAGATTAGTAATTAAAATTATTAGACCATCTTTTTTGCCCGACTTACATCTCATTCACATCGCTACTGAGCAGAGTGAACCATAAGGGGAACTTGCATTTTGGCACCAAATACAACTGCTTAATGAGTACCTCACAGTCACAATGTTTGATATCTGCCACTTATTGGACACCTCAACCTGCCATGTTGAATTACAAGTTAGCTGAGGTTTTATTGGGTAAATAATATTGTGTTTACAACTTATAAATTTTTAAATTTTTGTTATTTGTAGGTTGTGAAGTTCCTACTACTACACTTAATTTACCTAAACATATGAATTGTTGACTGAAGTTGACTATAATTTGGAATTTATACCCAATTCATGTCTTAAGTTATCATCTAAATGACAGATAGTTGAATTGCTAAAATGGTTTGTTTACTTCATAAAAAAAAGGTTTGTTTACAACATTAATATGAAACACAGATAGCCACAAAACTTCTTGCTAATTGCTCACCCACAACCATAGACAATACTTCTATCTATGATTCCAAAGCGTCACTAAAATAGAAAGGGTATTACAATGATTACCAAACTTTCGAAGTTGAGTTCAGATAAGTACCTAGCTGAGTCTCCGGAGAATATCCCCTAGCTATCTTTTGCATCCTGGGAAGCTGTGGTAGAGCATTGTATCCAAGAGCATATTTTTCAAGAGCTTGGCTAGAACGAAGAGACCTCTCTTGAGTATCTTCTAGATAATAAACGTCAAACTGCAAATGTATTTATTCCTCCTAGTCCAAATTTGTCATGCTCTTCATTGGCTAGGTATTGTCTCCATCATAGTGGAATAGATAAATGTGTCCACTCGTGCATCATTAGTGTCTTGATGAGCACCAGACCTATCCTACCCATAGGCATAGCAGAAGGTCCCTCTCCTGAACAAGATCCTTCACCAGCTTGAAACAATACCAAAATATTTAGTTGATCAGCCTGGTCGAAAGCTTCTTAAGGCTTAAATGAACTCTAGCCTTGATAAGACAGACTATTGTATGCTTCCCCGAACTGAAGCGGAGCAAATGTTTGGCCCACATTACCTGAAAGTTACACTGTATTAAAAAGTTAAACATTAGTCACTGAATTAAAGGACATAGGTTTGATTATTAAAACTAATTAGCAACATTATTTAAAAACTTACTAGTCCACGGTCAATTGGTCGTTGAGGAAGGTAACTTTGTGTTGGATTTTTTGATGCTTATATCATGTAAAGTGCAGCCCATTCACGATATCATTGAACATCTACACACGACTACTTAATATCATCCATATCCGTCATAGAAAGTTCCTGAAACCTGCTCACTATCCTTGCACAATTGTGTATGTTACCCTCAAGATGGTTTTTGGTTGGTAATTTGGCTACATTTTGTGGATATGTTTGGTATTTTCAATTGTAAACAAGGTGATTTTGCAACTCTGATGCGTGTCATTTAAATCAGAAACTACTTGTGACTTATTAGGCAAAAACTCTTAACTTGTAAGTAATACGGTCATCCATAACTGATAAATTTTGGTAAATTTCCTGCTCATAAGCCATAGGTTTTTAACGCTTTAAAGTATAAAATTTCAACGACTTATAAGTTGAAGTACCATACTTGGCCTCAAAAGTTCTGTTCACTTGCATTCCTCCATGACAGGTGAAGTGTCCAATTGGTAGCAATTAATGTTTTTAATGTTTGGCTTCCATTATAATTTCAGTTATATTTGATGGCAAAATGTCATTTTTTGTCGCTAATGGATGATTTTAATTGGCATTATATTCCTAGTTGTAGATGTTGGGAAAAGAGCCTGAATGATAAATTTGCTTGAATTTGAGTCAGTAATTTTTGCTTCAACCATGACTTGATGGTGAATCTTTCTTTTTTATGCAAATTAAATCCTTCAAATTTTAGCCTTGTCTTCCATGCTTGTTATTCCATTGTCCTTTTAAGTGTAATATATATCTTTAGTTGGTCTATAAATTCGACTTCTAGGTAGTTATCAGTTGATGCATTAAGATAAGCTTTCCTTTTCTGCTGACAAGTATAAGTCATGTTGTAAAAGAATTTAATGACTAAGCTGTGAATAGTAAGTATATGCTGCAGAATATTGGTTTGATATGACAAGTTTAAATATTAGAACTTAAAAGCAGGTAAACGAAACAGTTGTAGCTTCTGCTTCCTTATTACTGCAGTTTCTACCACCAGAGATATCTTTACCTGTGTTTGTTCGATGTTATTAATACTTTAAGTTTTCTTTTCTAGTTCACAGACAATTTACACACTTTTGATATGAGCATATGTGCATCTGTGCATGATTATTTTTAAGTAGTTTATGGAAAGGCTTTTCTAAAGATACTTTTGCCACAGATGAAGTTGTTTGATTCTAAGAAATAAAATTTTCTACTTGTTTTTGGAAAATTAACAATTTTGATTCTCCCAGTTTTATCAGTCATCTCCAAAATTTTCAAGATGTTTTTACCTTCTCATTGGGTGAAAAGATGTGTGCTGCTGGTGGGCATGTAACAATTCATTCGTCACTCAAAACATCAAATGATCGAACGAGAGCAATTGGAGATGTTATTAACTGCTTAGGAAATATTATTCCAGGTACCCGCAATGAGGTACTAAATAACTTATTACAGATTCTTCTTCTTTCCCTTCCCCTTACTTTCTCTGCTTTGGACGTTCATGCAAACATTTTGGCTGACAGCTTTTGTCATTAACATGATAATTGCTCTTTGCACAGAAGTAACTACACATTTTAGCATAATAAGGTATTTTGATTTTTTTTATGATTAACGGGTTTGGGAACCAATTCACTTAAGAGTTAGAATAAGTTTACAATTTTCCATTAAGCTAAACTATATCCCACTTAGCTCATAAGGAAAATGAGAAATAAAGCAGTAGAAAGCATATTCTTCTTATTTCTTTGAAATTGGAATTTGTTTTTATTTTTGTTTTTGTTGAAATTATATTACCTTTATTTTAGCGCACAACTATAAGTATTTGGTGAAACTGTAGGACATTCTTTCATTTGTACTGATACTTGCTATGTTGGTGTCAAACAGCTGTACCCAGTAGTATCATCATTTGGGAAGCCAATTTTCTTCTCCCTTGAACGTGCAGCTGCTCCCTACTTCGGCATAAAGGTCTATTTTAACAAAAATATAGTTGATAAATTTAAATTGGGAATGATTTTGAGGTTTTATTATCTTTGAACGTTCACTGAATTAGTAGGTTATGTAGTTGATTGTTTCTAAAAGTTGCTGGTTTTGCCTACTACCAAGTATGTAGCTTTTTCTGAATAAAGCATAATCTTTCTTTGGCTGTACATTTTTTTTTCCATTAAGGTACCACTCTTTAGAGCTTAGAAAATATTTTTTAAGTGACATAAATGAGCTTTTGCCCAAATATCATTTCTCCCATCATCACATTTTTATTTTGGGTCACGCCTACATGTATAATGACATGGATATTTTGGATCTTTGAAGGATAGCCACCTGAAATCATTACATAGCCACCTTTTAATTCTTGTGCATACTTGTGACATTATGTCAATTTCTTACAAGTATCATTACTAATGTCATGATATAAATCCCTAATATACTGTGCAAACAACTATTGATTCTAATGATGTAGCATGCATAGGTAAATGAGTGATATCTAAGAGCCCTGCATGATTGGCTGAAAAAAAAAGAAATCAACCACTTAAAATTGTAATCATACACACCATATAATGAGTGCTTTTTACTTGTAGATTGGATATGTCGAGCCATTTTGCAATTTCCACAATGATTAACACTTCGTGTTGTTGTAGAAATATACTTAGATATATACAAGTAGTGATAATTGAGATTGCAAGTTTGACTTATTTTAAGAGAACACAATTTATTTCAATTTTCTAAGTTTGAGCCGCAATGTTCAAAAGTCGGACCGGATTAAGAACCGGTCTATTGTCTGGTTCATGGTTAGACCAATCTAACCTATTAATCATCAACTTCTTTGAGATTTCTTTTGTTTTTTTGAAACTCTCTCCTTTGAGATTCAAAGAGGCAATACTGCACTTCAATTGAAAATCTATGTAAAACTGCATATTGTTGTACAAGTAATTTGCGTGATCTTCATGAAACTTTTTTCATTAAACTAAATTTCACGAAACTTTTTTTTTCATGAAACTTAATTTGTGATGCTTTATGAAATCTATGAGCAAAATTTTGTGTTTTTCAGTTCTCACCATTATCTTGTATTTTCAGGCTTATGGTGTCCATATGAATGGATATGTAGTTAGAGATGGGAAGAAGTTTCTTTGGGTTGGCATGAGAAGTAATTCAAAGCCTACATATCCAGGAATGCTTGATCATCTTGTAGCTGGAGGACTGGTTGGTGAAATCTCTCTGTTGTAACCACTCGTCATTTTGTTATGGTACATGTGTCAGCTCATAAATACCAATTGTAAATGCATTAGTGGAACAATGCTCAAGGTTAAGGATGATGACTCCACGTAGTTGATTGGACTAATAAGGTTGATGGTATCATTTTAACAGGAGACTTCTTAAAGTTTTGACTTTGATTATCTTAGTGATCATTTTTTGATCGATTTTTACATATATTATTAGCCTCACTGATTTACTGATTTGAAAGGTGTCTGTATCCGAACTGTCTTGTTCTTTATGGAATAATGATATCCCCTCTGATGTACACCTTATTTATCTTTTCACAATAGTTTTAAGGCTACTGCATTTAGCCTGTATAGCTCATCTGCTGAGCTTCTCTGCTATGGAATTTTAAGCAGAACTATTATTCTTTGATCTGGTTCACAAAACTTAACTGGATTAGTAGGATTGGGATAAGTTTGGTTTTTGCACTTTTGCCAAACGAGGCAAACTGATTCTGCCATCATATTTTCTATTAATAGCACTGACATATAGACTTATGTTGAATATATTTGTCGTGCTAATGATTAATTTTCTTGATCTTGTTTTAACTTGCCTGTAGTTTGCTTCCTGTGAACTGTGTATGAAGAGTATTTCTGATTGTATTACTGTGTAGTGATTAGCATTTAATCTACGTAGTTACGCCAAATGCTGAATGCTATATGTGCTGAAATTATGAACTTTCTGGTGTACTAGGTTACAATTTGTTTTTCACAGTACACGTTTGGAACACAAGTGCCTCAAAAACTCTCCCAGCAGAATTTATGGATTAGACATATTCTGGACATGAAAAACCTTGGTGCCCCTCGGTTTTTGTTTTAGTAGTTAGCAGAAATATTTACAATTATTGAAACCTATAACTCCTGGCTAAATGAACAAAGCACTCCATGTTTCCTAAAAATAGTTTATGCTTCAGCATACATTTAGTTAAGATAACTTATTGGTTAGGAGATTTTTGTTGCGTCGATATATAATTTTGAGATCTTGCGTTTATTGCTTGTTCCCATACCATATTCTTTATGGATTTATACTTGTTTAGTAGGCCTAGTTTGTGGCTGTACCTCCAGCTTACTAGAATAAGCTCTCTAGAGATGGTTTAAATTAAAGCATTAATTACAACATTTTCAGGTTGAATTATCTGTGTTCCTCAACTGAATGAGGTATTTTCCACTTTGCTCTGTTATTGCCACTAAAATTATGCCCTTTTAATTCATGGGCTCAGCCACATGGTATCACTTGTAAAGAGAATCTGGTGAAGGAATGTGATGAGGAAGCAGGCATTCCAAGATATATTGCTGAAAAGTATGTAATCATTTAATATTGCTTATGTTCAAATGTTTCTTTTTACCTGATTTAATGTAAAAATATGGAGAGGATGGTATTTTAGTTGGTTTGGAACCCTCTTGTTTGGGCACCAATCCTTGCTTAATGAGCTGTATGTATATGTTCTTTTTGAACATATGACTTCCATGTTCCTTCTTTTAATAAGGTTACCTAGCTTTTGATTATCTAAAACTGTTCCGAGTTATTGAATACATCTGTAGTGCTTCCTTGCTAATTTTTCTAGTTTTATTGATATTTGCGTACATGTTTTACCATGTAGTGGTCCTTCTGAGTTACAACTCCTGATATGTTTGAAATGAACCTCTGATTGATTTCAAAGATTATTTCTGTCCCTGCTAATAATTTGATGTTAAACCTGTATATTTGTTCACTGTACTTCATTTGGCATTTTTAATGATAATCTATGGGTTAACAGCCTTGCATTTTCTTAACAGAGCAGTTTCAGTTGGAGCAGTTTCCTACATAGATATTGAAGGACACAGATTCAAGAGGGATGTACTTTTTTGCTATGATCTGGAGCTGCCGATAGACTTTGTTCCCAAAAATGAAGGCAAGTTTTATAAGTTCACTTCTTCTGTGGGAGTTCTATTTTGCAAGATGCTTATCTATTATTTTGAATGTTCTAAAGGCTGGGAATTTTTCTGTGATTTGACATAAATACTTTTCAGTGGTTGACTGGTTGATAATATGAGATTGAGGAAATATTTTGAAGTTAATGTAGGCTGAAGTTCACATTTCTTGTGGGATCATTTTAGAAAAATCTTTCATTTAATTCTTAATTTCAAAGTAGCTGTAATATGTTAATAGTCAGAATGCCATTGGTTTGGTCCCTTTGGGGTTATTTCAAGTGAGCATAGTTTTTTTAGCTAAATTTAGTTTAATATTTAAAATCATAATGACCTAAATTGGCATTAAGTTTAAAAATATTTAATTATTTGTTAACTCAAACCTAAGTCTAAAAACCTAAATTGCTCATTCCAGTTTTTAGACTTAATCAGGGTTTAGTTGCATAGATTTCTCTTCTCTATCAGTTCTACTTAAAGCAGTTCCTTCTATAAGCATGAGTTATGGTTTTGTGCAATGGTCATATTCCAATGACTCTTTATTTATGAATCTTGAAATTGTCTAACAGGTTTTTAGATTAGAATAGGATTATAACAATTTAAGTGTCAAATTTTGAAACAAATGTGGTTTATATGCAAATTCTTGATACCTAGGGGCCTATATGCATATGTTTTAAAGCCGCCTTTGACATTCAGACTTCGGCTAGGGTAATATACATCATATATCTTTTATCTTATTTATTGTGATTTGTGTTTATTATCTTAATGGATGCATTCACATGTAACTAGTAATTTGTATATCTAATGCTATTTTGTGACAGATGGAGAGGTTGATAGCTTCAGAATGATCCCAGTACCTCTTGTTGCAAACATCATTAGAAGAACTGAATTCTTCAAGCCAAATTGTTCACTTGTCATTATCGATTTTCTCTTTCGTCATGGGTATGTCAAACTTGTCTTGTTCTACTAATTGGCTAATTGCTTGAAACCATTAAGTTAATATTCTGCTTGATCTATTATGCAGCTATTTCGGCCAGGTTACTTATTAATGGGATGAACTTCTAAGGAAAAAATTTAAAAAAATACATGGATTGTAGACGATAAAATCAGTAAAATTAAGTAGCATCAATGTTTATGTGGGGGAAAACTATATTGTCACACTCTCCCTTAAGCTGGAAGATAGATACCAGTAATATAAAACTAGTACGTAAGGAAACATAATTTTGGAGAATAATTTGTTAAGACTCTCCTTTAACATAATATTGCTTTGTAAGTTTGAGAAACAAGACCTCATGGCCTTGCTAAAAGTGTTGTCATTTTGCCTAGATATATGGGAGATAAAATTTTCTCTGTGCTATCCATGGAGTTAAATCGAGTGAATATATATATATATATATATATATATATATATATAGATATAATTGATGTGAATTTAAATTGACCAATTTATCTCAATTCTTCCTTCACCATTTTATATCCAAACACTTATTCCGAGTTCCCAGATTGCCAACTCGCCGGTCATGCTCGCCAGCTCACCACCCATTCTCGTCATTCGCCTCTTCCACAGTGCACGTATCACTACCTAAAGCACTGTGGTCTCCTCATTGTCTACAGCTGCTTGTTTGCAATTATTAGGGTTTATTTTCATTCTTTGAGCATACAAGCTATAAGATTCCTGAATTAAACTGTTATCAAACTCACAGCTCCTAGATTGCTTCAGTACAAAGAACTAGCTCTATGATTGATGGAAATCCAAACATAACATTTGTTTGTAAAGCTATTAAAAGATATCATCAGTTAGCTTTGCCAAACTTCGCAGCTCGCAAACTGCAATTAGACTTCGAAGCTGGAAGAAAATGTATGTTAGATATTAACATAATACAAAATTTAAAACAGCAAGCATTTATAACGTACTACAAACTGAATCAAACTGCAGTGATCTCTGAATCATTAAAATAGCTTCCAGACTGCTTCAAATTAAAGTTAGACATCTTGTCTCCTAGATTGCTGAAGCATTTCAAAAGAAACAAAGAATATGATCTAGGTAACTAAAACTAGTAGGGGCCATAATAACTTGGACCGGCAGTTTCCTTGTAAGCATAACTTAGGACATTCAAAATATTTTCAACGTGGACAACCAAAACAACAAAACAATAGCATTCAAAAGCCTGTTAGCATTCAAAACAAAAGAAAATGTTGGACATTTCAAAGAAATAGAAAACCAACATTCAAACTGAGAACTTATGGAGAGTGCTCGAAGAGAGCAGAAGCAAGCAAACAAAGAGAGCAGAGAGGAGGAACATTTATGTTTATGGAACCTAGAGCGTTGCCACTGTTTGTGAGTTAAGTAAAGAGAACAGAATAGCAAAGTGAGGACCAAGTGGTGATCATAACTATTGAGGATGGGATTTTACTCTTTTTTTCACATCCAGTTGAAGGGCGCAAATGAATAATATTTACAAAAATGGGGATTACTATGAAACATATTCAATTTTGTGGATTTGCGTTTCCACAGGCATCTATCTTAGGAGCCTGGATGTAATTTACCTTAAATAAAATCTTATTTTCAGTTGGAAATTACCCATAAAGCCTGAACCAAATTGTTTTTATTTAATATTTGAACAGTTATCTGCAATCTTACTCATGCAGGTTTATTAGTTCCGATGAGTTCGGGTACTTACAGCTTTTGCAGAGCTTGCGGACTGGAAGTTGTTCTTAGTAATATTAAGGTGCGTTGACTGCTATTCCTAAATATGCAGTTATTAGATTTTTTTTTTTTTGGGTTCATTCAGCGGGAATTTACTCACCATTGAGATATAGTTGACATTATTCAATGCCCCAAACATATGATTTACCAGATTTGAAGCTTCTTTGACTCACCTTTTTCCTGTTGTGGAAAATTTATATCCAATTTTCACCTTTTGTTAGTCCTTACTAAATTGCGTTTTAAATTGCTAGAAAGATCATGTATAAATTAATGAAAACCTCAAGGATACTGAAATAAAATTTCAGATACATTATATACAGGCTCCTAAGATTTTGGCCTCGATTCATGCTTATTTTCTCTTTTGAAATCGTTTCATTACAGCCCACAAGTCCATTTTATTTTGGCCAGAAGTTCATTCTGTTTTTGCTCTCTGAATGAAAATCTTCTGTTTGGCTGCCATACAAAGTTTTTAGTTTTGTATCTAACATTCAATATAGTATTTAAATAACAGAATATTATTTTATTTTGAGCAAATTACACCCAGGACCTAGGTCCCTTAGTTTAACGCTTAATAACGCACAGGTCCACGTTTTTTAAATTATAACATCGGAGTTACTGAGTTTTAATAAATTATCAAATCAGTTTTCTTTTTTATTATTAAATTTTTTTAAAATTACCATTTTACCCCTGCTTCTCTCTCTCCTCTCCCGATCCCGCGCAAGGCCGCTGGGCCGCCGACGGATCCAAAGGCCGCTCGGCCGCCGGCAAGTTCGGCGATCGCACGGCGTGTGCGGGATCGGGAGGAGAGAGAGGGACAGGGTAAAATGGTAATTTAAAAAAAATAATAATAAAAAAATTAAAAAGGACCGATTTGATAATTTATTAAAACTCAGGGACCCGATGTTATAATTTTAAAAACATGTACCTGTGTGTTATTAAGAGTTAAATTCAGGGACCTGGGTGTAATTTGTCCTTTTATTTTTTATATTACAAAAACTCTAATATAAAAAATTAAGAGAGATTTACCTAGGGACACTAAATTGTGATGAAAGTACACACTTTCACCCAAATTTCTTGAAAATTGCTTGTTTCTACTAAATTCTAAAATCACATTCCTTTTCAGCTTTATCGGAGTGATTTTCGTTTTGAACTTAGTCCGGTGAATCTATTAAATATTTACTGCGGCAAAGCTGAAATAATATGCGATTTTAGGCGAACTTGAGTGAAACATATAATACTATAAGGAATTGGGTGTGATAAACATAATTTTAGTGGTATTTAGATAAAACGATAATTTCAACAGAATCTATGTCCTCTATGTAAATCCCAAGAAACTAATTATCTTACAGACTTACACACACATAAATTTCAACACGACAAACAATTTTATTTTACTTTCAATACATTTACTCGTATATGACAAGATTTAACACAGTTTAGCTGGCTTACTGAACGCTAATGATCGTATCATTTTGGGTCTCTTTTGCTTGAAATCGTGATGAATCATGAAAAGATTCAAAAGATATCGTGAAAAGGAGAAGTTATTAGGTGCGGACAGCGCGCTGTTCGGAATCCAATCAGAGGGCGCCACGTGTGTCATACAGTTGGGTCTGGGCACGCGTGGCGCCCTTTGATTGGTTGTCCGCACCGAATATTTTTTTCGTGAAAATAGATTTATAATAAGCTGCTGAAGGTAACGAAAAATCTCGTAGAAACAGCATTGAAATTGCATCTCAAGTGCTTTTAATAAGGGATTAATTTTTTATTTATGAAAGGACTCTGTTTATGTTATTTCTAAAATATTTTTGGTATGAAATAAATATTTAATTCTCTTTTATTTTCTCATGCTTAATTAATTCATTTCATTCATTCCATCTTAAAAAATCAGTTTTTTTTTTCTGTCATAATTAGTGTGAAATAAGGATTAATTTCATACTATTTAAATCAACAACTAGGATGTAAAATTTCTAATTATGGTTAAAATAATTGTGACATTTAATTAAGATAGCTTTTATAAATTTATAATTTTTAAAAATTTAGTGTAAAAAATATAATATTTATTAAATATGATATTTTTTAAAAAAAAATAATAATTTTTGGAAATTTTTCATTTAAAGCATCCAACCGAATGGCTCTTAAATTCTCCCCTCCCTTAATTCACTTCAATGCTCTCTATTGATATGCTTTAAGTATGTGCTAATTGAACATTTTTTTTTTAAATGACCTAAAAGAATTTCATACTCTAAACAAAGTGAAATCATTTTGATATAGATTTATGATATGAAGTCGAATACACAAAAAATACGATTTCAGAATTGCACTCGGTATGTTGCATTTTGTCAATAATCCGTATTGATATATGTCCACTATCTCGATTAAGCTTTAAGAGGGATTACACGAAGTAGCACCACTTTAAGACGAAGAACTTAAAGAGAGGTGATATGCTTTGCCTTTCTTTTAAGAAGATGAATGTTAGTCTCTTTAAGATGAGGTGAAAATATTAATTTTTTATGTTAAATATATTAAAATATAATATTATAGATTTATTTTTACGTCTATATATATATTTTTTTAATATTATTTTTTTTATGTAAAATATTATATTAAATTAATATATAGAAATATCTCAGCTGTATTTTAAAAAAATTTAAATATGTATATTTATATATATTGAGTCAATTATGAGTATTTTATGTTGATTGAGCTAATTTTAAGTTAGAATAAAAATAAGTTGATTTTAAATCGAGCAAAATATAAGTAAATTTTGATTTTCACATAAAATTGTCACCAGCGAGGCATTAATTTCAAGGTTAAACCTTGGCCTTTGAAACGAGAACATTAATCTTAAATGCCGTTTGGCTCACAGCTAAAATAGCAATGGATAAATATATTTTTTACAAAAAAACAATGCATAAAAACCTCACCAATTTTTTAAATTTATCTGAATTTTTAGATTAAAATATAATTTTATTTTAAATATCATACATAAATATTAATATAAAAAATTGTTTTATCTTATACAACACGCATAATATAATTATTAACTTTATTCAATATCTTATATAAATATCAAATTTATTTTGTCATTGCATAAATGTCCACAATTATTATGAATGACTAAAAAAATTACCAATAAAATGGACTCTTTAAGTTAGATCTCAAATTTTAAAATTGTATATAATTTTAATTTAAATTTTTTTTTGAGAATTAATTTCATTTTGTTTTTGATGGAATTTTAGTTGCAAGTTACAAGGGAATATTAATTCAAATTTAATTTTTTTTCTGTGCGTCAGCCGTTAAGCGAATAAATGCCAAAATTAGGGCAAGCGTAATCCGTCGGAAATTGATGGACGGGTGGCGCCGGGTCAAATGGGTCGGGCTGACCCGATTTGGCCCAGTTCTGGTCCCTATTTAAGCCCAATGCGAGCAATGCACGCATTTTTTTTCCGTTTTCCTCCTCCCGTCAGTCTCGCTTTCCTCGCCTCCCGTATTTCCGTCCTCTCGCTCTTTCTCCGTCGGAAGCTATTGGCATTCCAAATTCAAGTTCAGATCGGATTCTCCCTCTTCAGGAAAGGAATCGGCTGCCTGAATCTAATTTCTTCATCTTCTTGGTGGATTTCTCTGAAGTGGTTTAGGGAGGAGATCGAGGGTTTTCGATTCTTTTTTGTTTGTGTGATTAAGGCCGAGAATGTGATTTGAAGTTTGCGTTATTTGGGTTGAAAGTAATTCTATTGTTTTCATAGCGTTGGGATCGTGATGGGTTTAGATTACTATGATATCCTGAAGGTGGGTAAGAACGCGACCGATGAAGATCTCAAGAAAGCTTATAGGAAGCTGGCGATGAAATGGCACCCTGACAAGAACCCGACCAACAAGAAGGAAGCTGAGGCTAAATTCAAGCAGATCTCTGAAGCTTATGAGGTATATACCTTCTTTTCTTAAGTTAAAAGAGCAGTCTTGCCATGATAAGGATAAATGCAAGTTGGATGAGATTGATGAATCAAGAATTTGAATGAACTTTTGATTTGGTCTTTGTTTTAAGGAATAGCTGCTTGATGAGTTCTTTCCCAATCTTTAGTTATGCTCATTGAATGAACACGTTGTTCCTTGCTTTTTCATAATGAAATTTGCTAGTGTTGAGACAACATTTTTCAACACCCTAGTTGAACAATCAAGTATTTTTTATAACATTCTTGAAACAGTTAAATCTACTTTGGATTACAATGTCCTGTACAACTGAGGGAAATTACAATGGACTAGTGATAATTACCTAAGCTGACAAGTATTACTTTGAGCATAACTATTGACTATAGTGATAGCATGAGCAATGCCTGAGTGTGTACAAACCATTGCATACATTAAACTCCTGACTAAATGTCTGGTGGATCTTTGACATCTCCTTTTCTATGTCAGTGGATGGACATTGGTTCTTCGTCAATCTTAATCGACTTTTGAGAGAAGTCATGACTAGCTTCGCCTTGTCCGGCCTATACCGCTGCAAGATATTTTTGACATAAGACTCTCGTGACAGCCATAATTTATTCGTCTCTTTCACTCTTGCTTCACCCTTCCCCTATTTATAAAAAGGTTGACCCTCTCATAGACAAATCCGTATTGGTGCAGTCAGCGCTCCTCATCATCTCTGTGGCGCCCAATTAGAGCGCGTCGTGCAAGTAGACTGGCCCTGCGTACAGTGACACTCATGCACAGTGAGAAAACGCCGTTTCGCGTCATTTTTTCGCCGTTTCACATGGGCCATTGGTGCATGTGCCACCATGGTGCCTAGTGGAACCATTCCTTGTCATAATCATGACAAGTCACATGCTTTTATGTTGTGTTTGAGGCTAAGCTTTACACCTTTTCTGGGATTTGCGACTACACCAATCATCATAGGAGACTTTGTCCTCTGACTCCCAATCCATGTCAAAAAATAATCGAACTTTTTGATAAGTCTCTTCATCTCAATGGATGACCTTCTCAAAGACGCATTTTAGGCTAACTTTTGTGAAACCTTCTTTGACATGCCTCTTCAACTTCCTCCTCATGTAGAGTGATACCTCAATAAATTTTACATGTTTGGAATCCTGGTTGCTATCTAGCTGAGTGTGGATTCTTATTTTATTGGCGTTTGGAATTTTGTTGTTTGACAAAAATGTCACATGTATGGTGATGATATTTCTTCTTTACAGGTGTTAAGTGATCCTCAAAAAAGAGAGTTATATGACCAGTATGGGGAAGAAGGCCTGAAGGGCATTCCCCCTCCGGGCTCTTCAGGTGGAGGTGCAAATGGTTCTGGTGATTTCTTCAATCCCCGAAATGCAGAAGATATATTTGCAGAGTTTTTCGGGAGCAGCCCATTTGAGTTCAGCTCAATGAATCGTGCAAAGTCTACGAGGTTCCATTCAGACGGTGCTGGAGGTTTCTTTGGTGGGTTTGGAGGACCTGAGAACGTCTTTCGCTCTTACAGCGATGGTGTGGGAACTCGTGGGGGAGGCCAATCAAAGAAAGCACCTGCAATCGAGAGCAAGTTACCCTGCAGTCTAGAGGAGCTGTACACAGGATCAACTAGGAAAATGAAGATCTCAAGGAATGTCATAAAGGCCAATGGGTAGACCTTTTCCTTCCCAGTCTTGGCTTTGTTTTTTGTTGCTATTGTCCTTGAAATTATTCCTTAAAATTATCCCGCCATCTTAAACACTTTGAAAATGAACATCGGCATGCACTGTCTTGCCCTCAACTTTCGTTGGCAAGACCATTACCTAACAGTTTATCTTACCCAATTTTCTGCTATAATTCCTTTCAAATGATACCTTTTTTTTTTTTATTCGTACTGTCTCCAAATATGAACTGCTTGTCAATTTCATTAATTTTTTCTGTCACTGTTGCTGCTTGTCATGTTGTAAACCTACATGATGGTTGATGCTGCCCGAGCTTACTATTTCACTGCTTAATATACCTGTATCTTATGAAACAAATTACAGCCAAGAGGTGCCGGAGTCAGAGATATTGACTATCAACGTAAAGCCTGGATGGAAGAAGGGAACCAAGATCACCTTCCCAGAGAAGGGAAACGAGGCGGCCAACCAAATCGCTGCCGACCTCGTGTTTATCATCGACGAGAAACCTCATGAGGTGTACAAGAGAGACGGCAATGATCTTGTTGTTCATCAGAGGGTCTCATTGGCTGAATCTCTCACAGGAACTACCTTAAAGTTGAATTCTCTTGATGGAAGAGATCTGACGATTCCGATTAATGACATTATCAGCCCTGGGTTTGAGCTTGTGATAGCCAAGGAGGGGATGCCCATTGCAAAGGAGCCGGGAAAGAAGGGAAATTTAAGGATCAAGTTCGAGGTCAAGTTCCCTTCCAGGCTGACACCTGAGCAGCAATCCGCTCTCAAGCGCATTTTGGGAGGTTGATCTGCTTGCAGATTGTATTTTCTCCATAGATTGTCACATAAGAGGCAATTCCCTTGTTTCATATGTTCTATATATTCATTATTCTTTCTTACATTGTTGAGAAGTTATGTATCTGGAGTACAACATTTGCTTCTCTTGTATGTATCAGCCTTAACTAATAATGCTAGATCTTAGGCCTCAGCTGAGTTTCAATCCTGATGTTATGCTTATCATCACTGTTTTTCTTTTGTTTACAATTACATCAAAGTGGATTTTATTACTTGTTTAATACTCAAAGATGTATTAATTATTTATATTTATCACCTTAAATTTGCATTTTTCATTCCAAAAGATGTATTATTTATTTTTTGTCCCTTATTTAAGATAACAGATGTAAATATTTGTTTTTGGAACAAAAGTCAATTTGTAGATGATTTAGTATTTATTTCTTCTGTCTTTCGTTGTATCAGTTTAGGCATCTATCCATATAAAGGGGCGGCATAACAGTCCATTTGTAGGTCGGATGCAAAATGGTAATATTTTTTAGTTTTATGATGTATTTTGAAGCTTAAAAATTAGGGGAATTTACATACAGAACACTGAATTTATCACAAATTATGGTAAATATTACATATATCAAATTTTGTTTATGGGTTTTATATTTCTATTGTAACAATAAAAATGTAAAAAGAGTGTGATATGTGTAATATTTACTAAAAGATCGTGAAATGTGTAATTTGTGATGAATTCAGTGTTCTGTATGTAAATCCTCCTAAAATTATTTATTTTCTGTGGAAGTTAAATGAATAATAAGAGCATCTTTGGGTCTTGTTTGATTGAAGGATTTTTTTTAATTCAATACAACTTTTAACTATAAAAATTAAATTTATTTCACATCTAACACAAATATAAATATTAAAATTAGTTTATTTCATATTTTACAAATTTTTCAATATTAAAATAATTTTTTTTATTAAATTTAAAAAAAAAATCTTATTAAAAAAAAAAAAACAAGGCCTAGAAGTATATTTAAATTTCCCTTTTATAAGTATTGCATTATACCTAAAACATAAATTATAAATTTGAACTATTTTGAAGCTTAGAATGTTGAAAATTTTGTAATAGTCCCTAGTCTAGAAAAAGATTTTTTATGGTTGTTAAAAATTGTTTTAAATGATTCCATAAAAATTAATTCACAAGTCATAAAAAGGGCATGTTACAATGGTTGTTCAGGGTTAATTGTTATAAAATATTAAATTTAACAACTGCTGTAAGAGTTCAAACTATAAAAAAATCCTGCATTTTATAGGTACCATTTTATAATAGTTCTAAATTAATTTTTTTTTCAAATAATTCCAAAAATTGAGACCTTCCTTTTTTTCTTTTATTATGCAAATTAGCCATTATGATTTATGAGATATTTCCTTATCTATAAATTTAATCAAATGGGAAAATCCCAGCACGTTTCAATATTTCAATCATTCATTGTATCTTTCAAAGTAATCTAAAATTTTAATTTTTTAAGAAAATTTATATATGGCACCCTTGAAATTAAGTTTTTTACTCATTTTATTCCCAAAATTAAATATTTATATTTATCACCCTATACTTTAAATATATAATTACATGCACCACTCCCCATAATAATGAATGATTGGATTTTCATATTTTTTTAATAAGATGAATGACTAGATCCTTTTCAATTTAATAAGAGAGAATATGCGATAATAATATTTTTTTTAAAATTGAAGTATAAAAGAAAATTAAAAATCTGATAATAATATTTTTTAAAAATTTGAAGTATAAAAGAAATTAAAAATTTATTAATAATAATTATAAAAATATCTTGTTTATAATATTAAGTAAACTGTATGAACTTATTAAATTATTATAACAACACATATATCTTATTAAAATTTAGATATTTTATATTTTTAATATTTAAATATTTAATATTACCTAATAGCAATCAAATTAATGTAAAAATTATTATTTTTATTATATATATGTTGTAAATTTGTGATATAAATTACAATGAGATATAATTTTGATACGATTATGTATTAAATATGTAAAATAATAAAATTTTAATGCTATGAATGTAATTATTTTTAAAAAAAATTAAGAATTATAAATTAAAAATATAACAAGTCTTTCAGTAATTAACCTTTTTGCTAATTTCGACGAACCCTAGCGACCAGGCTCCCACAGGAACACGTCTCTCTTCTCCCTCCTCCACTCGTACTCCCCGCCTCAGCCTCTCCTTCCTCCTTTCTTTGCTTGGCGCTTGCAGCTGCCGGCCGCCTAACCTTCACGCCGAATCTCTGCTCGGAGTTTCGCCGTTAAACATTCTTTCGTCTGGCGTCCAAATTCTTCACGTATCGTTCTTGACGCCGCTCCCGCTTACTTTTTTTTTCCTGCATTCCTCTCCGTGAACAAAGTCTCCCTTAGCGTCATTCCTTCTCAGCGACTTCAGTTCCTGTATCCCGTGGCTTGATGATGAAGCGCTTCAGTTCATTGGAGTCCCTGAGATGACCTCTTACCTCCCCTGTATTTCGATGAATCTATCGCACTTATTTTCCCTACGACGTTTTGTTGTTTTGGTTTATATGGTCCAGAGTCGGAGATTGCTCTGCCTCTTTTCATTGAACTTAAGAGGGATGCAGTTGTTGGTAGAGGAAGAAAGCAATCAAAGATCCTGAGTATAATCAGGAGAATTATGAAGTTCATGTAAGTAATTCCTTTATGTTGAAGTTGTGGTTTGTTATTTCTTGATAAATGTATGATGTTTTTTGTGAGTTTAATTCACTAAATTTCTTGTTCATTGCGTGTAATTATGTAATTACTTCATTTCTCGTGTTGCTATTTTAAGATGAAACGTTTTAGTTGCATGACTTTTTATCGATTATGGGAGGGTTTGTTATTGTTGTCAAGTTCAAGTATTGTCTTATTCTTACGTCGATTCAGGAGTTCAACATATAGTACTTTTTTAGTATATCATTTTCTAGTTAGTTTCGCTTACACATCCCTTTCACAAGCAAAACTAACTCCAAATAGTGAGCTGCTTTTCGGATTCTTTTAATCAGCTAGCTTTGGCAACAAATCACAAAGTCTATGACAGATTGACCAATTTGTAGGTCGTGAAATGATTTATGTTAGTATGTTACAATCCTTACCAAAAATCAAGTCAACCTTGTTATGATTAGGAACTTTCATGGTAAAAATTGAATCTATTATCGCCCTCTGTATTTTAGACTTAGCTTTTGGACTCTTTGTATTAATCATTGTTTTTCTTTTTTATTTCCCCAGAGTTCTTACACAGTGTGTGAGCTTTCAGAATAGTTGTGGGAAGGCTGAAGTCCTTCTCACATCTGAGTTTTGTTAGTCTGTTGATGTTTTTTATGTCACGCAAAAGTCTTCTTTCTTTTGAGTTGTGTATGTCACTGAAATCGTTCTCACAATATAGATCACCACTAAAACAAATTAAACAGTAGAATGTGCCTTCGAGCAAACACATGAAAAGAAAGAATCATTAGAGTGCTCATGTAAACATTGTGTTCAAGAGAATTAAAGAGATAGCTTTCCATTATTACCAATTACGGCTTGCTTCCTAGTGAATTTGTATGTCATTGCTCATATTGTGAGATGATTTTTATTAGTGACTTTTGAAGTAGTGTGGAGATTTTCAATGAAACTTATTTTTGTTGTTAATTCGTAGTGTTCTTTTGTTTGGATCTGCAGCCTTCTGGACATTATCCATTCCGTAGGTATTTCCTTTTCTTTCCTGCTAAATTTTATGCTCCTTGTTATCCATTTCAAGGTATTGTTCTAATTTGGGCTGGAAAACAAGACCATGACGAAGTCGTCATGTAGAAATGGCTGCCTTACTTTCAGAAGGCAATGTCCATGTGGGGTTGAACAATGCCTTTTAAAGATTGAAGGTGATGAAGAAGATTTGCCATTAGAACCTCTGATTGAAGCTAGCCTTTCAAATGGACCATCACAAAACAGTTCAGGAACAATGTCTGTGGATGCTCCACCTTATGTTGGACAGTCCTTTCGAACTGATGATGAGGCCCAGGAGTATTACACTAACTTTGCGCGAAACAATGGTTTTGCTATTCGCCGAGAGCGCTCCAAAGGCAACCCTGGTCATCCATTAGGTGTTTACAAGCGTGAGCTTGTCTGCCACCGAGCTGGCCAGTCACTACCAAGGAAGACAGCCGAGTTGAAACGACAAAGAAATAAGAAATCATCACGTTGTAAATGTGATGCGCAAATGATTATAAAGAAGAATGTCTCGAAGGGCATATCTCGGTGGATAGTTGTTCATTTCAGTAATACGCATAACCATGAGCTGCTCGATAGTGAGGAAGTGCGTCATCTTCCTGCTTACCGAAGCATATCTTCGACTGATCGTGAAAACATTTTGTGCCTTGCAAAGCGAGGTTTTACAGTAAATCATATAATGAGGGCACTTGAGACAGAGAAAGGATTAAAGCCCGGGCAGTTAAGTTTCACTGAAAGAGACCTCCGAAATTTCCTTCAGGCATCTAAGAGTATTAATAAAGAGAATGAGGGAGCTGAGTTCGTTAAAGCTTGCAAGGCTATGAAGGACAAGCATTTGGATTTCCGGTTCGAGTTTACATTGGATGAAAGTGAGAGAGTTGAGCACATTGCATGGTCTTATCCAGATTCCTTCCAGGCTTATAGATTGTTTGGAGACGTTGTGGTATTTGAGTCGAGTTATAATTTGTATGCATATGATCGGCTATTTGGAGTCTGGTTTGGCTTAGACAACTATGGTAATGCAATACTTTTTGGTTGTGTGCTGCTACAAGATGTTAAACCTCATTCATTTAGATGGGCTTTGCAGGTTTGTCTGTTTTTTTGGAAAATTGTTTTTCATTTTTTTTCTTTCTTTGTCAATGTGAAGTGAGAGAACTTAATCATTCTTCTCTTTAGTCATTTGTTAGATTGATGGAAGGGAAATACCCACGAACACTGCTGACTGATCTGGACATGGGGTTGAAAGATGCATTGGTCAGTGAACTGCCGAGCACTAAGCATGCATTTGCTATATGGCATATTACCTCAAAGTTATGTAGTTGGTTTTCTGCTTTGCTTGGTTCGCAGTATGAGAAGTTTGTATCAGAATTTGTGAGAGTATGCAATTTGGATAATATGGTGGAATTTGAGCATCAGTGGAATCAGATGGTTTTAGACTTTGGACTTGGCTCAGATAGACATATAGCTATACTCTCATTTCACAGGGAGTATTGGGCTTTGCCATACTTGCGGGGTTGCTTCTTGGGTGGATTAATGAGAAGTGGTCTTCCTGCATCTATCAAATCGTTCTTTAATGGATCGTTAAATTCTCAGACAAGGCTTCGGGATTTTCTTGAGCAGGTATGTACTGTCTCATCTATGGAATGTTGGCATCGCGTGTTATGCTGTGCAGCAATATTTTATGATTTACTGGGTTATTGCTTGAGGCTCGCTCTCTCACGCCCTCTGCCTAGTTTTACATTTTTTGCCATGCTTTGTCTATTTTTCTACGTATTATAAGTATGTCATGCTATATGGTTGATCCCAAAGTACTTGTTTTCTCTGATTAGTCCGCATACTGAAATATCTGAATTTTCTTAATGATATCAAATCATAGTATCATACTCTAACCATTTACGTAGGTGGGTTTTGCCATGGATATTCTTAACCAAGCAGGAGAGGAGGCAACACTTCGTCAAAACTACCAGATCATCAAGACAAGGACTTGCATGCCCATTGAAGAACAAGCATTGAACATTCTTACACCTTATGCCTTCGATATCTTCCAGAGAGAAATCATCGAATCAATGCAATTTGCGGTTTACGAAACAGTGAGAGAGAATTATCTTGTACGCCATCGACTGATGATCAACGGAGGGCACCTGGTCCGTTGTGTCCAGCCAGAAAATGACATACAATGCAGCTGTCAAGAGTTCGAGTCATCGGGGATTCTCTGCAGACATGCTCTTCGGGTTCTCTCCTTGAAGAACTATTTCATGCTTCCCGATCAATACCTTTTGATTCGGTGGCGCCGTGAAAGCTCACTGTTTCCGAAAAGCACTGGATATAAGTTCCGTTCGCAAGCACTGCGGTCCCTGGCATCAATCATCGTCCAGGAATCATCAGTAACAAAGGATCGGTTCGATTATGTGCAATGGCACATGAGCAAGCTTCTCAATCATGTTAGAGATATGCCCACGGTTGATGAAACTACCTCAGATGTGGAGCCAAGCTCTTCATATGATGCAGGAGTTGCTGCTCTTCCGAGGACGAATGCCAAGGGAAGGCCGAAGAAGATGAAAGATGTTGCAGAAACTGAAGCCAAAAACCACAGTCAAATACCGGATTTGTAAGAAGTTTTTTTTACACGTGAAATCTTTAGTTTTACTTCATTATATTTTTCTTTGGTATTTTGTTTAATTTTCATATGTTGTGTAGGCTGGTTTATTCTGATTTAGGAGAGAGTTATACCGTTTTCTGAATGATGTAAATAGTTTTCAAGCTTAGTTTTCTTTATTGGAATAGAGTATGAAGCAACCCCAACCTCAATTGCATTAAAATTTGTAATCAATTTTCTATATATATAGATTTTTTTGAAAACAAAAATTATTAAGTTAGATTGCTTTAATTCTCTGACAGATCTGTCATATACCAGCTTTCGTGATGAACATATAGATGCATGATTATAAGATGTTTAAGTTATTTTGGATTTGAGACCAAGCTTGCTGTTGAGTTATCCTAATTGTTAGAATGTATAGTTTGTTTTGATTAATAAAAATGAAGATCTGGTGATGTGCAGAATATTCTATTAGAGGAGTATAGATGCGTGAAAGATCTAAAAGAATGAAGAAATTGGGAGAGTTATGAAGCATGAGAAGAAAAAGAAAGATGAGTCATGTAATTCTAGAAGAGTCATGAACTACTGTGAGCATTTGTGTTTGGAATTTTTGTTAATGATTACAAATACTCGTAATGGATCATTTAACGTCAACAAAGAAAAGAATTTCAAGTTATTAGTGTTGGCTCAAGCTATTTCTTCCTTTCCAAACTTCTTTTTCAAAATTAAAGTGGTATCAGAGTCATGGTGGTTGAAGGCGAATTCTTTCAACTCTTATGTTCTTGTCTTGCCAACAACTATTAAAATTGGAGTTTACAAAATAAAGGTTATTTTTGGTTTGCAAGATGCATGGGAAGTCGTTGAAATAGATAGGACTTGTGTCAAGCTTCAACATATTGCCACCTTGATGGCGGACCAAAAGGAGCTCAAAGATCATGGCGACTAGTATTTCTAATGAAACCTAGGGAATTTTTAAGAAAATGTTGGGTGTCTAGAAGGTAAATAGAATTCACCCACAAATTCTTTGGGGTGAATTTGAATCTTTACATAAGGAGGAATTCAAAAATATTGTGGATTAAATTACAAAGGCTTTGATCATTATCAATCAATTAAGAAGGAATGACAGAACTCAAGTGATAAATAAGTTATAAAGGAAATTAAATTCTTGTTCGATGATAGATGGGTAAAGTGCTCTTATAGGTCCCTTAGGTTAATAAGGCTCTTCGAACTGATCTGAGTTTTATGGTCCATAAATTTTGAAATCTTTGACACAAATTCCTGTGGTTAATAGAATGTTTTAAATTGGTCCTTCACCTCTCTTCTTAAGGAGGCAAAAAATTTAAAAGAATTTAAAAAACCTGTTTGAAGCATTCTATCAATCCTAGGGACTTGTGCGAAAAATGTTAAATTTTTTTGGTTAGTTTGAAGCACCCTATCAACCTCAGGAGTCTACGTAAAAGATTTTAAAATTTGTGGACTAATTTGTGTGACTTTAGGGATGTAGGAGTAGTTTACTTCAGATTTTATCAATTGTTGTTGTCATCGAAGAGTTAAAAAATTTGGAGTTTATGACCATTGATTAGCTAATGAGTTCTTTACAAGTTCATGAGCTAAGGCCGAAGTAGAAAGAATATTCACTACATCAGGTTCTTCAACCAAAACTGTCAATCAAACTAGCAGATAAGAAAGGCCCTAGATCTAGATGGAGCCAACAACGATGGATGAAGAAGAGGAAGAGGACGCAGTCAAGTTCGTGAGAAGAGGGTTTTCTAAACAACGAAGATAGAAATATGAGGTTTAAAAAGAGGATGGGGACGAGAAGGCAATTCTAGAATTTAATATGCAAATATGCAATGGCTTGTTGGTTCAAAGGTTCTAATAAAGTTGATAAAAGGCTGACCTACGTGAAGCAAGATGCAGATGATTTGGTCCATTTTACTAGCAAACAAAGATGATGGTTACAATGATGATTTACGTATCTTTGATTCAGGAGCTAGCAACCATATGAGTGGCTGATGGATGAATCTATGAACATCCATGTCTCTTTTGCTGATTAATCTGAAGTAGAGGTCAAGGCCAAAGTAAAATCTTTATTTAATAAAAGATGGATGGTGTTGCTTCATTTTAAATGTTTACTATATTCTCGACAAGATGAACAATTTTTTTAAGTCTGGGCCAACTCTTGGAGAGAGGATGTCTAAATAAAAGATACAGATTAACAATTTTGTTGCTCATATTACTGTCCAAAATAAGTTATTTAGAAGAAGGCTAAAAGGTCCTTTGTTACAATGTTTTGCTTATTTCTTGTGACTTGTTTTATTTTCCAACAAATGTGTTTTAAATTCATGGTTTCTTTTAATGGACAATCGAAAACTACAACCAGATTTGTTTTCTTCGTAGGTGAAAGTGTTTTCGCTCGGTTTTAAATGCTCATGAAATTATCGATGTAGTCTCCGTCCCTTCGCCTCCGAAATGGGCAAAACAGAGAGAAAGTCTCCATCATTCTCTTGGCCTTCTCCTCCAGACTCGCATCCATGTTCAGGGACGCGAATGCTGAAAAATATTTCAATTTGGTATTCTATTTTTAGTTCTCAGTGTTTGTTCTGCTAAGATAAATTGAAAATGATGACTGTTAATGGAGTCAATCTATCTTCATGAGTAGGCTCAGTGTTGGGCGTTCACCTTTGACTGTCATATGGAATCGTGAAAGAATTCTACCTGAACCTTCATGCCAGCATGGGGGGATGAAAACTCGATTTTTTGGTGAAGAATTCTACGTGCACGGGTACATATCCTTAGCCAATACAACGTATTTCTGGCAGTTATCACTACTAACGACTCTCAATTTGTCGATTAATGCTTTAATTCCCTTTTGCTACAAACAGTGAATGCGCCTAATATTTGCTTCGGTTCGACACCCAGCCACGAACGGATTGGTTGAAGCAGCCAACAATATCATCTTACACTCGTTAAAGAACAGTGCAAAAGGATGTAGAAATGTAGAACTGCATGGCGTGCTTTATGCGTACCACACTACCCCATCCATGGTTGCTAGGAAGACCCGGAGGTCGAGTATTTATTGACTCTGGTTGAAGTCGTTAGATCTTATGGCTCAAGCCGAAGAGATGAGTGGAGTTGACAAAACAATAACTTGTCGAATTGATCTAGATCTCCTCGAAGGGAAAAGAGAAATGACAACTCTCAAAATGATCGAAATCAATCGAAGCATCTAAAGACGCTTCAAACAGACTAGTAAAGCCACAGAGCTTTGCCCCAATCAACCTTGTTCTATACAAATGTAACTTGGTCGGTCGTGACATCACGGTAAGTAAATTAGACTCTAATTGGGAATGACCCGATATCATGCATTAGATAGCTGGCCTCGACACCTATCTCTTGAAACTATCTATTTCCTCAAACGTGAAGCGATAATGACTTGAAACTTGTTTACGTGCGAAGAGGATATAAAATAACTATTTTATAGATCACTGTTGAATGGCGGAATTGATCGTTTGTCCTCATGGCGAAGCTCAAAGTATCAAGCTGACTCCTGACCTCGTCGGAGCTTCACTCTTGACAGTTGATATCTCTCGAATGTCATCCTCATTAGAGCCTTGCTCACAACAATTGGTATCTCTCTTCCATTCATCATTTGGGCACTAGTCTCATGATAACTATCATCTTCACTAGATCCTCGTATTCGAGCATTAGTCTTCCGATGACCGTCATCTTTGTTAAATTGCATTTACAGTTATAAACATCTCTTCTATTCATTGTTCGAGCATTAGCTTCAAGATCACTAATGTCTTAAATCTATGCTCCAATGACCATCATCTTTTCTATTTTTTTCGTTCAAGCCGCAGTCTCATGCTTACCACAACTGATGTTTCTTATCCAATTCATCATTTGAGCGCTATCTTAACATGATTGTCGTCTTAGACCCACCCTCTGCGACAATCGATATCTCTCTTCTATTCATCATTTACTAGCCTAAATGTGACTAAGGGGGCGTTTGGTTCGTTGTTATCTTGGTGTTATGTTATGTAATTTAGATGTCATCTTTTGATTAGTAATTTTATAATCTTATAGACGACTATTTATAGATGTCATTAAACCAAACAATTACTTTTTTTAAATAACATAACATAACGTTAAGATAACATTGAACCAAACGTCCCCTAAGAGAAATGGCGACTGTCAAAAACGGTCTAATTTATTGAGTGATTAAATTTAAAAATTGGACATGTGAAACTGATGAAAAGCAATGAAAAAATAACGCAACCTAACTGTGACAAAGAGAACAAATTCCTAACTCAAATTACCCAGAAAAAATGTGTAAATTCCTTGATGAAAATACGTTAAAAAAAAGGGGGGGTAAATTACGCCTAGGTCCCTGACTTTAACACTTAATATCGTGTAGGTCCATGTTTTTAAATTTATAACATCGGGATCCCTGAGTTTTAAAAAAGTATCAAATGGGTCCTTTTTTATTTTTTAATTATTAAAATTTTTAAAAATTATTGTTTTACTCCCTGTCATTCTCTCTCTCCTCTTGATCCAGCGCACGTGCGGGTCGCGCGGGCCCCAGATCTGAAAGAGAGAGAAAGAGGCGGCCTCTTTCTCCTCCAGATCCCGCGCACGCGCGCGCCGGCTGTTGCCGGCGGGTCGCGCGGCAGCCTGTGGCCGCGGCCCGCGCGTGTGGATCAGGAAGAGTGACAGAGGGGCATGGGTAAAATAGTCATTTTAAAAAAAAAATTATAAAAAAATTAAAAAAGGACCCCATTTGATAATTTTTTAAAACTCAGGGACTCTGATGTTTAAATTTAAAAACGTGGACCTGCTCGATATTAAGCGTTAAACTCAGGGACCTGGGCGCAATGCCCAAAAAAATTTCTTGATGAAAATGAGCACTCTACAACATGGTCCTTTAATAAAAATAAAAATAGGGTAAATTGCGTTTAAGCCCTTGAGATTAAAAGGGCAATACAAATAAGTTTTAATTTTTAAAAATCATAGATTTAGGTCCCTTAAGTCGAGTTTGTGCTGTCATTAGGGCTTAACCACTGTGATACTGTTAAAAATGATAAATTTTTTTTTTTTTGTTCATATTTTTTGAGCTTCCCTTTTTCTCTCGCCTATTCTCTCTCCATCTTCCTTTTTTTCTAACAAATTTTAAAATTAATATTTTTATAATTTATTTTTAATTTAATAATGTTCTCATATATTTCTACTAGTATATAAAATAAAAATGTAAAATATGAAGTTAAAAAAATTTAAAACTTACATTCTCATCATCTCAAACTTCTTTAAAAAATTTAAATTTTTAAAATTGAAAATTTTAACAATTTAAAATAAAAATTTTAAAACTAATTTATCCCTTTCTTTCTCTATGCTTTAAAAATTTAAAAAAAAAATTAACTTGAATTATTTATTTTAATAACTTTCCTCATCTAGAGCGGGACTTAAAATCTAAAAGAATAAATTTAAATAAAAATTTTAAAATTTAAAGTTTTAAATTTTTTTTTTGTGTAAAATTTTGCTCTCTTCAAAATGAGTTGGATAAGGTCAATAATGAGTTGAGTTCAAGCGAGTTAGTTTCAACTCAAATTTGAATATTTTGAGTTCGAATTGAATTTTGATTCGAGTTGATTAAATCTATTTAATAAAGAGTCAGATTTTCAGTTAAGTATAGCTTAATTTTTAATTTTATTTTTCTAATTTAAAGATTTATTTTGCATTTTATATTTAATAAATATATTTTTATTAAATTTTTATGTATTATATATGTATTTATATATTAATTATTTTTAATATGTGTCATGTATAACCTTTTTATTATTCAAATATATATTATTATTCAGATATCCGGCCGAGTGCGTGCTAAATTGTTTTTATTTTTAGTGCATTAACATAAAATCAGATCAAGTAATCCGATGTGAGTGAATTTTAAGCGAATTTTAATTCTATCTTTGTAAATCAATAGCTTTTATTTTCAAAAGGACACAATCAACCAGTAGTCATGTTTATTTCATTAATTTCATAATTAAGTACATTATTTTTTAAAAATGTTGTAATCCTCAAAACTAGTTCTATTAATTTCGTTTGAAAAAATAAATTTAATTTTAAATTGACTATATATCAACTTCATTCAAATAATTTAATTATTAATTAACTTCTGTGGCTCAAGCCAGACACAAAATCAGATAGAGTTATTTAAGATCAATTAGAAAACAATATGAACAATGACAAAAATGATAAATAATGGTAAATTTAATTTATATGTTTATATAATTAATTTTATTATATTAGTTTTTAAGTGAGTGCAATGACCTATTTCATCTTAAAATTTTCTCATATGCTTTTTATTTAAATTTATAAAAATTTAAAATGATTGAAATAGATGACCAAGGTTCTTACTCAAATATTAATAATTTAACTTAGATCGAGTTTGAATCGATGATTAAGACATCAGATTTAATTCGAATCGAGAAAGAATCAAATTCCGTTTTTTCAAATCTTGAGAAGTAAATGAACTAAGCGTTCCATAAACAGCTAGATATTAAGCTCGATAAAAATTAGCTCATACTTAATTCATCAAACTTAATAAACAAATTTCAAACATGATTTTAAAATTTCTATAATAAATAAATGACTTTGTAATATACTCAAAATTGCAAGCTGGACCATCAAAATAAAAATAAATAAAATTTCTTTATAGCCATAAATAAATAAAAATTTAAAAAATGCTGGCTGCCTTCTAGAAGGCCTGGGGGCCACGTGTCAATCCCTAACGAGGGCTGCAGGTGGGCCACAGTGCTGGATCCTCGGTTACGCAATCTGGATACGGCTGAGCCCCGCCAATCTTGTCGTTATATGACCCATTCTCGGCACGTGCGGCGTCGCGTGAGTTTGGACGCTTGGATACTTCTTCTAGAATTATTTGGACAAAATTATATGAGGGGTAATTACAAATGAATAATATTTCATTTGGGTCCCTTTTAATTCAAAACTTATTTCACATAGATCCTTTTTGGATAACAACAACAGCCAAACTTTAATCCCACTAGATGGGATCGGCTACATGAATTATTTATTTTTATTACGCTCTATTAATTACTAAATTTTTATCTAAAGCTAAATTATTTATTTTCAGTACGCTCCATCATATTTTCTTTGGTCTCCTTCTTTCTATTTGTATATGGTCAAGATCAAATAGTTCAATTTTTCTAATTGGGGCTTCAATCGACCTACGATATATCTAAATTATATAAGTCAATTTTCTCTGAGCTTATTCTCAATTGATGCAGCACCAACTTTCTTTTAGATATAAATAAATCTTTTTTAGATATTCTATAAAATTTAGCCATTGAAAATGGTTTAAAAAAATGTTCAAACATTTATAATTATTACTACATTCTCAATATTTTTTTTTTCTTTTTTTTGGGTCTATAACAGTAATCATAATTATTTAAATATATTTTCTTAAAAAAATATAGATGACCTTTCAATCAAACTAAAAAGAATCCACTAAAATAATTTTTGTACGAGAGAAACCAAATAGAATAGGGTGAGTTCTTGTGTAATTATCCCATGATATAAAGTTGAATTGCATTAAAATAAAAAAATTAAATCTAGAGCCAATCTTTAAAATATTTTATAATAATCAATTGCATAAATGAGACAGCTATGATATTGTACATTACTAATAATCTGATTATCAATATTTATATTTTTAACATTGCAAAGATGCCCAGCAACATAAAAAGAAGTTATAGTATTTTTAATTTCATCAAATTTAACTAATAAAAAATAGTTTTATTTTTAAATTAATTCATAATTTATATAAATTTAGTTATAACAAATTAATTTATTTTACCTTCAACAAACTAGTTGATAAATGATAAAATTCATTATAATTTAATCAGTTCACCCAATAAATCAATATTTTTTTTATTTTTTATCCACTATATATAGTCTGTAGCCCTCCTTGTGTTAAAAAAAATAATTACCAAAATATAAATATGTAATTCAGGTAATGTTAATTATATAATAATAATAATAATAATAATAATAATAATAATAATTTGTGCAATTTGCATATTATGATCCCTTTTGATATCCACATGTTTTTTTAATATCCTCATCTTATAATATGAAAAAAATAAATTTTTGATGTGCATGGCCAATTTTTTTTAACAACGCATGATGCATGACGTGATCAAATGATAAATATATGTATTTTAGAACATGCCTCCAATATCATGTGTTTCGTGATTAGTCAAAATTTGTAACAAATTAGCGGTGATCGAATATTTCTTAATTAGTGAGAGAATTTAGTAACAAGCGACGATCGACAAATTTGGTTGAACGAAAGAATACATAATTGGTTTTAATAATTAATTAAAGCACGTTCTGGGTGAACTCGTTGTTTTTATTGGTTTGACTGATTTGGAAGAATGACCGGAATAATTCTAATTTAATACGAGTGTTACGTGAACGATTGAAATTAAATCATTGCTTAACATGTAATAATAAGATATATATTGATATTTAATTATTTAAAGATTTGTTGATGATGGTTAAAAAACTCTTATTAATTTTAATAAATAAAAGTCAACGTATATATTACGTAACTTATAAATTGCAAGCTCCAGCTCAACACCAACTTTTTGCTTGTCATTGCTTTCATTATGATAACAGATTTTAAAATGTACATATAAATAAATAATATTTAATTTTGATTTTGCAATTAAATATTTTTTTACATACCTGATCATTAATTACACTTAGGCTCTCATGAGAGTTTTCTTATTTCATACATGTCGTCAAAGTTGAAGATGTTTTTTTCTGAGTTTATACCACTCAAAAAATGTTAATTTGTGTGGGTCCTTTTTAATAAATTTTATTAATTTAAGTATCATTAATTTGTATTAAAGTAAATATTTAAGTATTTAGACCACGTGATCTATCTTAAAATTAAGATAAAATTATTTTTGATGTAAAAATTTTAAATCATATTTTAACTAATTTCTCTATTTAAGTACGTAGATTTTGAATTCTAATTTGAGAAACCTTCAGTTTGCTCATGAATTTTAAGCATTTCTAAGAGAAGCAAAGAGCCAAAATGCAATAAGTACAAGCAAAATTGAAGGTTTCTGAAAATCGAAGAACCAAAATGTCATTAGCCTTCAAACTATATGAGACCAAAATGCCATGCACAAATGATTAAATTACATTTAGGTTCCTGAGATAAGAAACTCATTGCATTCGAGTCCGGAAAGTTTTAATTTAATACGCTTCGGCTACAAATAATTTTACTGATTTGATGAGAGCGGTCAATCACATCTTATATGACGGGTAATTTATTTGGATGTGTACGTTATTTGTCCCCACCTCGGGTACTTGAATGCAATTTATTTCAGGCCTTTCACCGACCGCAAAGTTTGCCCTACTTAAGCCCCTGCCTCCCCGGTATTCTCCCCTGTCCCCCAAGTCAGACCCGCAGAGAGCTTGAGTCTGATTCCCATGGCCGCCGCCTCTACCCTCTACTACTCCGAGACCTGCGGCGATCTCCGGCGGGGGCGACGGACTTCCGGCGGCGGCCTCCGCCGTCGCTGCCTGACGATGGCGAAGCAGCAGAAGACGCGCTTCTACATCTTCCGCCGATGCGCCTACATGCTTCTCTGCTGGCACGCCCACGCCCTCTCCGACTAGTCCCAAGCTTCGATCTCCGTGATCGGAGCTCTCAGAAGCCTCTTCGCCGGAGAGATCCGATCGCGGATCGACGAATCGGGAAGAAGGCCTGTTCCATGGCCGGCGATCGGAACTCGGTGCTTCGGGAGACTAATTTTATCTCCGATTAAGGAAAATGTTGGTTTAGATCTCTGATTTGTGTTGTATTTTCGAGGAATCGATGGATTTCACTGACAAATTTTGCTGGATTCATTCCTATCGATGTCGAAAATTTGAATTGTGAGATTTTTTATGCATATCATCGTCGAATGTCAGCAGAATTCTTCTTCTTTTTTTTTTTCTCTCGCCATCGATAATGAACTCGAGAGAAGTTAATCATTGTGATAAAAAATTAATGAGTAAATATCATCCGGGTGCTTGAAATTGAACTTATATTTCATGTTAGTCCATGAATTTAATTTCTAATCTGCAAGTTTGACACTTGTTTTATATAAGTCCATAAATTTATTTATTTTTTTCTAATAAATAGGCAAGAAATATAATACCTTTTGCCTAAGCCCCTAAAATCTTAGCTAAAATAGAAATTCAACTTTACAAAATGAGAATATATACAAGGTACTTTATTTTTTTAGTAGAATAAATTTATGGAATTTAAATTTATAAACTTTGTGAAATAAAAGTCTAACTCTCAATAGACTGTTAAAAAAAAATTAAAATGCAAAGAAATGTACAAAATTTAATTTCAAAAATGAGAAAATATACGAGGTACTTTATTTTTTCAGTAGCATAAAACTTCAGTTTGCAATGTCTAACCTTGTTTGGCGCAAATTAAAAAAAAAGTCAATCTTATATTTTATTCATATTTTATAATTATTTTAAGTTTTAGAAATTTAATTTATATCCAACACAAATTTTAATATTTAAAATTAACTTTGTTTTATATTTTATATATTTTTAATATTAAAATAATTTTATTTTTTATTAAATTTATAAATTAATAAATTTATGGTTTTTGATCAAAAATAACTTTCAATCAAATAGACTGATGTCATTAGATTATGATCTTGAAGTGCTTTAAGTTATTGAAACTATTTGGTAATAAATAATCAGAATTAAAATAATTCTAGTTTAAAAAATAATAATAATAAAAATAAATAAATTTTTTTAATTATTTTACATAAATTTTAATATAAAAAATTATTTTTTATTTCACATATTTAATAATTTTTAATAAAAATATTAATTTTATTTTATATTTTATACCAAAATATTAGAATATGATATTTTGTTCTAGAATGTGAAATAAAATTGATATTTTTATTAAAAATTATTAAATATGTGAAATAAAAAATAATTTTTTATATTAAAATTTATGTAAAATAATTAAAAAAATTTATTTATTTTTATTATTATTATTATTGTTTTTAAATTAGTACTATTTTGGTTCTAATTTTGGTACTCGCGTCAAACAGGATTTTTGAAAAAAATTTAGTTATTTTGAGATAGAGAAAATATAATTTATTTTAATATTAGATTTTAAAATAATATTATTTAGATATTTAAATTGTGTTAAAAAATAAATAAAATTATTTATTTTATGAAAATATATTTTAAATATCAAATAAAATTAATTTTTAATATCTAAATTTAATCTATTTGAAAAAAAATATTCTATTAGTAATGGTAATTAAAATTATATTTTTACTCTTAATAGTATATATTTTTCTCTTCCTCAATACCACACTAAAGCGCTGATTTGTCCTAAAATCAATTCGCGTCGCGGATGTCTCCTTCCTTTACTCCCACCTAAACATTAAGGTTTTAGGATTTTCACTCAAAATATATTTAAATATCCTTAAAATAATATGATGAACGGCTCAGATTTTTTGTAATCTAACTATACTTAAGTTATTGAAAAAATTATAATTACTCATTATAATAAAAATAAGTTAAAATGTGTGTATATAAGATTTTATAATATTTTGAGTGTGCATAGCGTAATTAACTAAGAATGGACGAATAATACATAAATAAAACTAAATTGTGTGGCATATAGGTAATTATCCCTAATATATTTATATATTATACGTACACTTACTTTTAAATATTACACTATAAATACAAAATGTTACACTCTATATATGTTTTTTCGTTATAACTAAAATGATTTCGTTGGCTGATAAACACTGAAGTTTTTAGAAAGTTATCAGAATGATTTGGAATCCAATTAGCTTACAATTTGTGCTTATTAAAAGAATGGGATGATTAAATACACGCCACACCATTTAATTTTATTTATATATTATCCATCCATTCTTAGTTAATTACGCTATGCACACTCAAAATATTACAAAATATTACATCCACACACTTGAGTTAAAACTTAATCAAAATCTATTTTAAAAAAAATACTATTAGTAAATCATTAAAATTATATTTTTACCCTTAATAGTACAATTTTTTTTTCTCAATGTCATACTAAAGCGCTGATCTGTCCTAAAATCAATTTACGTCACGGATGACTACTTCCCTTGCCACCACCTAAACATCAAAGTTTTAGGATTTTCACTCAAAATAAATTTAAATATCCTTAAAATAATATAATGAATGACTCAATTTTTTTGTAATCTAACTATAGTTAGGTTACTGAAAATTTATGATTACTTATTATAATGAAAACAAGTTAAAATATGTGTATATAAGATTTTGTAATATTTTGAGTGTACTTAGCGTAATTAACTAAGAATGAATAGGTAATGCATAAATAAAACTAAATAGTATGACATGTACGTAGGTAATTATCCCTAAAAAAATTTCAACAGATTAATTAAAAAAAAATTCAATAATATAGATATTTGAAAAAGTTGCTTTGCATGTAATTTATATTTCTTATATGGACAAGTATAAAGTTCAATAAAATTTAGAATTGAACATTTTATCAATAATAGAACTTTTCAGCATGAGTGATTCCTAATAAAAATGCATAGGGTGGTAAAGATATTCTTGAGAAAAATATCACAAAATGTGTTTAGAATAAATCTTGTCATAACTTCGAAAAAAAAAAAAAGACAAACCTACGAAGCATTTTAGTAATGAAAACAAATCGTAATTTGATCTAAAATTTTGTATAAACCGAACTCAGTTCTTGCCTCGCATAGATATATATTACAGAAATTCATGTATGATTAAGGTCAAGTTTTTATCAAGTAAAAAGATAAATTTTTAGTCATTTCTTTTTCTTAATTCGTTATTTTTTAAAAAAAATATTTCATGTTTAAACGATGACAATCCAAAGATTAGAAAGTGAGAGGAGTGGAGAATCCCCACAATAGATTCTGCCCTGTTTGGCGCGAGGACCAAAACAGGACCACAATAGTACTAGTTTAAAAATAATAATAATAATAATAATAAATAAATTATTTTACATAAATTTTAATATAAAAAATAATATTTTACTTCACATACTCAATAATTTTTAATAAAAATATAAATTTTATTTCACATCTTAGATCAAAATACTCGATTTGAATATTTTGATCTAGAATGTGAAATAAAATTGATATTTTTATTTTAAATTGTTCAGTATGTAAAGTAAAATAGTATTTTTTATATTTAAATTTGTATAAAATAATTTAAAAATTTTATTTATTATTATTATTATTGTTTTTTAAATTAGTACCATTTTGGTCGTGTTTTGGTCCTGTTTTGGTCCTCGCGCCAAACAGGGCAAGATGGAGTCGAGATAATTCCAATAAGCTATACATGATCGATGAAAAGGAAAAAAGGCACTTGCATGCATGTCACACAAAATTTTAGATATTACACCATTTGTTTAAAATTTTGTGAAGATAGTAATATGTAAATAATATTTAAAAAATTTTGTGATATATATGTAATTATTCTAAAAAAAAAAATTACCAAATATCGCTTATCTAATATCTGTCAACTTCAAAGGTGTAAACCTACGTGGATTAATAGTCTTCGATGTTCTTATGAAAATCTCTAAGAACTATTGAGGTGTTACTCGCTTGGAGCTTAGCGTTCATATCGAGCATGATATCTCACATGAGTTCTTTTCCTTTTGGCTAGTAGAGGTTATTTCAAGTTATTAGAATTATTCTATAAACAAAATGTTATTAGAATTATTCTCTCATATTATTTTTCACTTATCTTGGGTCTGATTTTTTTGATCATTTTAATTTAATTGAACAAAAAATAATTAAAACAATCTAAAACTAATCTTAATTAAATGTCAAATAATTTGAGCATTAGTTGAACCTCAATTTAACATAACATTCAACAAATTTGTTGATATTAATTGTCATCAACAGTGAATCAACAACTTATATATATTGAAATAACATACAATGAAGGGGAATAAGATGAAAATAAATAGAAAAGTCACTATGGTCATGTTTGATAGTACGTTTCATTCGGTTTCAAGCAGTCTGAACTTTTTTCAGATGTCAAACAGATTTGATCCGTCGGATGAAACCAAATCTATTTCACCAGCTTGAAGCAGCTTCAAGGCCACGAAGCCGAAACTACAAAAAATGTGGTTTCAAGATGTTTCAAGCTTCTAAATTAATATTTATCTAAACCGAAATAAATAAAGTAGATTCAAAATTAATTTTAAATAATTTTTTTTCATCCAAATAGAATTTAAGTTTGAATTAAGCTACTTCACTTAAGTGAAATCACTTTAAACTTTAAATCTGTCTCTATTTATTTTGAAACTGAATCCGATATTAAACAGGCCATACATATGTGTAATGATTATTTATATTAACATATCTCATGTAATATAATGAGGTTAATTTGAGGAATAATAAGATCATGTTTTTTATTTTTCTTTTATTTTTTTATATTATTTTAGGGTGAATTTAATCCAAAATATTACAAACTCAATCCAATCCCGACCTTAAACATTTTTTACGTGTAGTTTATAATTTTATATTAAATATTTGTTCATGACGGAAGATTGAGATTTTTAGATCATAAATTTTTAATAATTGTTTAATACTATGTTGTGAACTAAGTTAAGATATGAAATTTAGGAAGACAAACGAAGAGCACATTTTAATTTTAAAATTTTTCATTGTTATAATATTTGTTTAAGGTTATGTTATTCATAATATATAATATTATATATTTGATCAAATTATGTATTTGATCTTTTATATTCATAACATATTTGTCTCTCTATTTTTAAAAATTTCAGTTGGAATATTTTTATTTCAAAGCTATATATATTTAAATCATTATATAAAATGCAATTATAGTTTCATATATCTACCATAAATTCACCTCTATTAATTGTAAGAGATATAAAATATAGAGAATTTATATAATGAATATTTTATTCTTAAAATATTACTCATTTTATGCACTATAAAAAAAATGTAAAATACACAATTTCTATGTTTCATTGTGAAATTCATAATATTTTAAAATAAATAAAGAGGTAAAGAAATTTTATGTTATTTGAATAGTAGTAGACGGCTTTTTAAGCTAACCTACTTCCTTCTAATCAAGTCTGCTTTGAATTGGAGAGAAAAGGCGGGAACTGATAATGAAAGCTTTCTTTATCTTTAGAAATTCTCGCTTACCTACTAAAATAAAAGAAGGTGCATAGCAACTCCATACTTTGCTTTCAAATCTACTTCAAACGAGGTTGCTACAGAAAATATTTTTATTTTAACTCCAATCAGTGAAGAAGGCTAGAATCTCATGCACACAAATGAGCACCGACTGCAACAACAAGGAACTATGACTAATAAGTCAGACATAGAGCAACATGTTTTTTTTTTTGATATTTGAGGAGTTTCATTCCGTGTTAGCTATTCTCATTGGTTGGTCCAAACCTCCTGAAACAAGAAGAGTTCTAGCCCAAGAATGCCCAAATGAAATCTCATTTTATTTGAATCAGATTCATTTGAGGACATGCTAGTAAAATGCCACCATTGGGTGGCATTGCATGTTTTTTTGAAGGCTATTTTGCTTATTATAACAACTCTTTCACATTTATGGGACTTGCATGACCTTAAAAGCTAAAACTTATTACAATAAGAGACCTGATAGGGTATGATTTTCTATTGAACTATTCGAGAAAGGAATGAGCATAAGTAGAAAAAAGTGTCTAAGAAATGATACACAAATAGAGAGAGATAGAGAGAGAAGAACAAGGAAGAATATAGTTGTAATCTCCGATATGTTCTTGCAAAGTTGAAATCACATGGCATATCCACCTCCACTACAAGCAGAGAAAAAAATTGACAAGATAATATAGCCTATGATTAAGTAAGTTAGATTGATCGATGACTGGAGAACATTTAATTTTTTCTCTGAAAATAGAGGTTGACATGATTTTCTCTTGCTTCCGAAGAGTTTGTGCAGCTATTCATGAATGTTTCCTTCAAAGCCAACATCAATGTAGTGTGGAGGGAAGTGTCTAGTATTTGAAAGCAGAACATGAACTGAGCTTCTATTGCAATTGAATGATGGGCGAGTAGCAAGTACTCTATTCAAAAGCGTATGTGGAGCTTCTACCGCCAACTTATTCTTCAAAAGGCACACAGCCAGAAATTCGTTGATCGGTTGTGCTTCAACCAAAGAAAAAGTATGGCAGAGGAGGGCATAATGCAAGACTAGTTGTAAATGGGACATTTGTTATAAAAGATATTTAATTGACTCCGGATAAATAGGAACCGACGCCAATGCGTGGCTTTGGCAAATCTCACGGATGCTAAAATGTTTCGCGAAGTTTATATTGCCAGCCTTGGGGAATTGTTGGAATTGCCACTAAGATGTATTCGTTAAAGAATTGTAGCTACGCTAACTCACCTTTTTACTAGCAGGACAGGATTGTAACTATGACTACATGCACATCTAGTTCAGTGGCTTGGAAGCAAGCTACCTCAACCACTTGCCGAAGTTCTAAATAATATACTGATCAAAAGTTATAAAAGGCTTGATTCACAATATAACTAAAAAGCTGTTTCACGTACGAAGAGTAAACTCTAATGTTGTTGCTTCGGAACTCATCTCTTCCATTAGTAGACATTTTTTTGAGTTTGAGGCCATTCTAGTTGCCTTATCGCAGTAGCAGAGGCTAAGATTACTCGCTGAATGTAATTTTTTTATAATCAAGCCTGACAAGTTAGTTAAGTAATATCTCAAAAATAAGATATTGCCAGGCAAAAAATTTACCTTATTCACGAGTCATGACAATATATAAAAATGCAATGATAGGAAATTTAAGAAATATTTTATCAATATATTGATAAAAGATAATTATTCATGAGATAGAGCTTTAAATATTTAAATAGAAAGATCAAATTGACATAAAATTATGATATCATTTAATGTAATGAATTATGAGCCTCAAAATTCAGAGAAATTTTGTTGTAAATCTTTTCATTGTGAAAATTTTGTGTGCTTAAATGCAATAAGCTGATTTATAATGTTTGTTGGGCCGCGCCACGTTGCAACGCGAGCCCGCGTCCTTCCACTCAGCTCATCATCACCGTCCACGTGGAGACAAAAGTTAATCTGAGACGTCCATATCTTCAAAGCTCACCCTGGGACTATCGTTCGCCTTTAAAACGTCAGCCGTAGGATCGTAATCGCACGGTATAGCTCAGTCGGGTTCACGGGGTTCTCGCTTTTTTCATTCGACATATTGTTTCGTTGCAAACCCTAGGGCTCGACATATCGCGGAAACCCTAGCTCGTCGTTTTCTAGGGCTTGCGTTGCCCTAGAATCGATAGATCGTGGAAATTTTGCTGTGGAAAGCTCGGATCCAAATCGAAGAACAGTTTGCCCATGGATTTTCTTGGACCTGGTAGAATTTCGCCCTATTTATCTGTGTATATATCGGCGGTTGTTATCCAGGTATGCTCTTCTCTTCATACATGTTTTTTTAACGATCGCTTTGTCACATGTAAAGGATTTATTTAGGAGAGGGATTTTATTGATTATTCACTCGTTCGGGTCACAGATCTTAAATTAGTGTTGGATCCGATCTTCATATATGGTGGGAGATGAAATTTTGGGGGTGTTTTTTCTTCATTTCGTATTGAGTGATTGTAAATAGACCTTGGCGTCAAGAAGGTGGATGGTAAGGGTATGCCGCGCAAGTCTGGATCTTTGGATTTTAAGGGCGTCTCTATTGGGAAATCTGTGGCTTTGGCTAGAAGATCAAGGACCAGGCATAGGAATTTAAATGCGGGCGTGATATCAAAGGTTCTGAAGCGGAGACGGGTTTCTATATTAAAAAATGGCGAGTCTTCTTCTTTAGAATCTAGTAGGAGAAGGGGAAGGAAGGATGCCTCTTCCAATAGTTTTCTTCTTAGCAGTAGAAAAAGTGGGAATGCTCCTAGTCTTGCAACCACCAATGCTAATGGTTTTGTTTGTGGGGCTCAGGAGCTGGAGGAACTATGCAATGTAACTGGTACTGCAAGGAACTGCAGTGATACTGTGAGTCATGATCATGCTTCGTCTTTGCCATCTGGTAAGGAGAACAAACAAAGTTCCAGTATTGGCAGTTTTGGCAGCTTTAATGGTTTCGAAAGTGCCATCATTATACCTAAGCGGCCTCGTGGAGTTATGCCAAGGACAAAATATAAAAGCTCTCGTAACCTAGCAAGTGGAATTGGTAGTTCCTCATCTAATACTAACAGTAATACTGGCACAAGGAGTAAGGTGGTTGCTTCACAGTCTCAGGTTTTTCAGTATAAGAGGAAGTTGAAAGAACTGAAGGAAGATAGCACTACTAATATCAGTAATAATTTTATTGATGACAGCAAGAATGGTGATGCTACGAAGGCTAAGAGAAGGAGATTTTGTGGAAGAAAAGGTCAAGGCTCCTATCTACTTGTGAATGAAACTACCTCAAGTGATAAAGGGTCAAAAGCTGTGGGAGATTTTCGATATATTGATGATGACAACCTTGAGCAGAATGCTGCTAGGATGCTTTCCTCTAGGTTTCATTCAAAGTTCAATAAATTATGCCAGAATAGGAAGGCATCTCCCGAACCAGCTATTGAATCATCATCAGGGTTACTTCAGAGAAACTTTACTGGTTTAGTTTCTGGAACAAATGAAACTGATAGGGTGCTAAGGCCAAGAAAATACAACAGAAGTAGTTTAGTGAGAAAGCGTCGGCATTTTTATGAGGTTTCTTCCTGTAACATTGATCCTTATTGGGTTGTCAAGCAGAGGATCAGAGTCTTTTGGCCTCTTGATAGGTGCTGGTACTTTGGTCTTGTGAAGGATTATGATCCCACTACTAAACTGCACTATGTTAAGTATGATGATCGTGAAGAAGAATGGATTAATCTCCAAAATGAGCGATTTAAACTTTTACTTTTTCCTAGTGAGGTAGCTAATAACTTCTATCCTGAAAAATATACAGAAGCGAAAAAAAATTGTGAGAAAGGACATAAGAAATCTAGTAATGATCATCATAAGAGAGACATGACGGAAACAGAACCGATCATTTCGTGGTTAGCTCGTTCAAGTGGCCTGGAGAAATCATCTGCTCTTGGTGTCGTAAAGAAAAAAAGAAAAATGTTATCTTTTACAGAGTGGAAACCTCTGAGTATTAAGGTATCTAATCTGTCACGTAGTTTATTGCGGAGATCAGATGGAATCAATGCTGATAACATAAGTGGCTCTGATAATAGGAAGCCATCTGTTGTTTATTATAGGAAACGTTTTCGAAAAAGTGGCAGCTGCTATGGGAGGAGCATTATTGAGGGGAATGCTGGTCATGCAGGTATAAAGGGACCTGTTAGCATCACTGCTTCAACTGCAGATAGAAAGTTGGTTTTGGAGGAGCTCTACACGACCATCATACCAAGAGTGTTGAACAATATTACAGTATGGTTTGGCTTATCTCTGAATGAGAGGTGTTATACAGATTATGGATTTTATAACTTTTTGTTCAGCAGTTCCCTTTTTCTTCTCCGACATTATAACTTGATGCAGCTTTTTCCTTTCATTCGCATGAAAATAAACTTTGTGGACAAGGTACATGGGCCCACAATATTTTTATTTGAAGGCTGCATAAATTTTGGTGTTGCCATTCTGTGCTTGACTATGAGAAAATTTTATTGTCATTCAATATCCAAAAAATCATCAAATGAACAAATGCAGTTCACATCCATTAGATTCACGCTGACAGATTTGCAAAATAGCAGACTTAAGCTTAATTTTGTCCTGGATGGTTTCATGGAATTGCAATATTCAAAATGGACAACCCTGGAATATAAGCTTAAACAGCACTGTAGAAAGATAGATGAGATGTCCAGTATGGATTTAATGTATGATATTACTGGCAACCAACATGGTAGATATGGACGACGAGTTGGTGTCCTAGCTGTTAAGGAGACAGTTTCATCTCAGGTAACTTTAATTTTTGATTCAGCTTCTGCTGTGCTATGTGTAATCATTATTCTTATGTTACTTTCATATTCTTCTACATTTATATCTATATCTATTAATCTATATACATAGATATATATAGTATATATGTGTGCGCGCGCGCCCGTGTGTGTATATATATTTTGATGGCATGAACAGAGTTATGCTAGATCCATTCACGCCTGAATATGTTATCAGATTTACCTTTGGAGTCCATGTCAGATGTGGCTTTTTGGGCTACAATTCTTCCTTTCTTGGCCTAGTTTGTTTGTTACAAAAGAGGATTAACTAATGAATTCTGAAAATGATCTATATGGAAACCTGAACTGAATAGATTCAATTCTATGTAACTTCTCAATCTATCCCACAATTAGAGCTTAGATAAATGCAAGAACTAAGATGGAAGTGACTTAAACCACACAATTTGTGCAAATCCAGTTTTAGTTACTATATCACTTGTAGGATCTGTTGAAAGTGATTATGCAAAGATGACTATATCCAGTTGAAAGAGTCACTAAACTTAGATCATTTTTTTTATCACACAATTCACAAAAATCATTTAAGAGTGTTTAGTACCATGCTGAATAAAATTCTGAATATCTAGCAACTGTGATATTTTACATTTCCAAATCTTAGTTTCATGGGTTGAGCATGTATAGTTTATCCCTTACAATTTCAAATTTCATATCTGCGTGAAACTTTTACCCATTGGAAGGTCAAGAAAAGAGAGAAAAGTATTGGGGAATGAAGTAGAAGAGAGAAAATTAAAGACAAAACTTTGTTGTGGAGTATTTAAAGGAAGCAAAATAAATACACACCCATTGTACAAATACAGTTAAATCCACTGTCGAACATTCTAAACCATACCCTCTTTGAGTTGAACATGAACTTTAAATATTAGGTAACCATGGAAAGAAAAATCCAAAACAATACCATGAACAGTGAGTGATTGTTTTCCAGGTACATTTTCGTCATTAGAATTTGGTCAAGTAAAGAATATGTCAATAACAGCCTTAGAGCTCAGATTAAATTATTCTCTGCCTAATAACTTTAAAAGTGTTCAACATAATGAATCTTAAAATGTAGGTTAACTTGGAGAGACAAGTCCAAGTGAAATCCCGTGAATATGTACTGACTGATTGTTGTCCAGATGTACTTTCATCATTAGCGTCTGATCAAGTAAACATTAATGGCTTTAGTGCTTTAATTAAATTAACCACGGATCAACAACTGACGTGAAACGGGAGGTCCTTGCAGCATGTAAGATCTTGTAAGACTTAAACTAAAACAGAATATGGTACTGTAAAACATTGTAAAGGCTCTTTGGTTTAATTTAAGGCTTTTCCTGTCTAGGAAAGCTCTTTGATGTCCCCATTTCTATACGCATGTAGTCTATTTTGAAGATTTTTTATTTTCCATGAAGAAGACAAATATTACTCTGGAAATGTGGGCATTTCCAACCAGGATTTGGCTAACAGTTTGTTTTCCTTTATTCTTATGTGGGAATCTTTGATACAGGCGTTATATTTTCTGATTGTAATTTTTTTTCAGATTGAATTATGATATTTCTTGGTTGATTCTTTGTGCTTGTCCTTTTCTCTTGTGACTTTGTACTTTCTCATTGGAAAGCATATCTAGGCTTCAAAAATGAACTTAAACTTTGCAGAATTTTCAAGGAAGAAATGACAAATCAAACTCTACACCTGAGGATTTTGCTCCTGAGAATTTCAGCTCATATGCTGTTTCTATAGCTTCTAGATCACCTCATTTTAGAGCCTTGAAGATTGACACAAATGCTCTTCCTATAGGTAATTATGGTCATTGTATGAAATCCTCAGATGTTTGCTTAAGAAACCAAGTAAATAATCATTCTATAGGTTATGATGCTGTGCGAAAGAGGTCAGATAATGGTGCTTTTGTTCCACTTCACCGGATTCGAAAGAGCAAGTCATCCTATGAAGGATCCGGGAAATTTTGCTCTTCACTTCCTGAGATTTCTTCTTCTCCAGAAAAGTCAGGAAAAGATTGCTTTTCTCGTCTGAATGCTACTGGCTTCCAGGCTGAGACATTGAAGCAATCTGAGGAGGAAACACATGCAAATGGAAAGCCAGCTTATCAGTCTTTATCCAATCTGGTTTTGAAAATGAATGATCAGACTGTACTAAGTCCGAATGCAGCTGCTCCTTGGAGCTTTTGGCGTCGAACTAGGCATAGTTCTGTTTCACCCACATTGATTTCTCGATCAAGCCGGTGGTCTGAAGATTTTGTCCTAAGTGGATTTGACAATACAGCCAAAAAGCGTCGTACTCAGGTTTCGTATCCATCATTTGGCAGTGGCGGTGATATTTGTTTTAAGAATAGGAGTTATCATCGCAAAGGGAGCCCTTACAAGAAGTTTAGGACTGATGTTAAGAAGAAAAGCAGTGGTGGTAAGGAAAATCTTCAGACCTTTCATAATTCTCTTACTTGTGATGTAAATGTCCTCATTACTGCTGGAGATCGTGGCTGGAGAGAATATGGTGCACTAGTTGTTCTTGACTCTGATGTTCAAAGGGATTGGAAGTTAGTTGTTAAGGTGTCAGGTGTAGCAAAGTTCGAGCACAAGGCGAGTCATGTTTTGCAGCCTGGCACTACAAATCGTTATACTCATGCTATGATGTGGAAGGGTGGAAAGGATTGGACTTTGGAGTTTACTGATAGAAGTCAGTGGTCTCTTTTCAAGATAATGCATGAAGAATGTTTCAATCGAAATATTAGGGCTGCTTCTGTGAAAAGCATTCCAATACCTGGTGTTCGACTGATTGAGGATGGTGATAAGAACAACCCTGAATTCCCTTTCATGCATACTTCGTCGAAGTATTATCAACAGGACGGAACTGAAGTTGATGTGGCCTTGGATCCTTCTCATGTGTTGTATGATATGGACAGTGAAGATGAGCAGTGGGTTTCAAAGTTGAAATGTTCTTCGGAAAATGTAAATGTGATGTGTGATTTAACTGATGATATGTTTGAGAAGGTCATGGATATCCTTGAGAAGATTTCATATGCAAAACAGTGTGATAGATTAAGTGATGATGAACTGGATAAGTTAATTGCTGATTTTGATCAGCATGACATGATTAGATCTATTCATGAGCATTGGCATGGCAAAAGGCAGAAGAAGGGAATGCCTCTTGTTCGTCAATTTCAGGTAACTTGTCTTCATTTCTGTTTTTTCCTTCATTATTGGTGTTGTGTCATTCTTAATTTAAGATTTCTTGAAATAGATGCATCAAGAATTTGCATATGACAAGCACATCCAACGAGTTGCACTCATTGGTGTTGCCCATTGTTATTATGCGCAAGATTTTTCTTAAAACGTTGTAAGAAAAACATGGTTATTTTGTTGTGAAATCGTTTCCCTTGTCTAAACAGGTTCTTCGGCAAGATACGGACTAGGAAGATAAAAAAAAAAATCTGTGCTGCTTATCCTTATCATTGTGATTCATTTGAATCAATGCTATCGTAGTGTAAAAAGGGATTAGTTAATGTTTGCTAGCATAATCATGGGGACTGCATTGATCTTGAACTAATTTAAGATAGTGTATTATGGCTCCGTTTTATTTTAAAACTTTGAAGGTACTGAATCACTAGAGTATATCGGGAAGGATATTATTTCAACATTTATTGCCTAGCAGATATCCTAGTAAGAAAAGTTGGCGTTGTTTTGCATAGCTGTAATGGTTAAATGGCTTTCTGTAGATTATGTTGTCTTACTAGTAATACTTTTCATTTTTTCACGTGCCTGCAAGTTGCTCCTGTAGACAGTGAACAACCTTTTAGGTTGCACAACCTTTGATGATTCCAGGCTCTTCTACCGGGAAATGAAAAAGTTTGATAGGAACTAAGTGGTTAAGCCGAATGTTTGGGTTCAAATCAATTTGTAAACATCACTGCAGTAATTGTTAAGCAAATAGTAAGAAGAACGAGTGGGTGGTATTCAACTTTTTACTGGATAGTCGGTGAAATTTGCTATTTTGACAGTGGGTAAAGTGTGAGTGGGATAGGGACGGTGATACATAGATGTAGTGATTAGAGTGCACAATAATAATTGAAAGGGGAATTTACATATATACCATTTTAGAAAGTTGTATTTACATACACACCACCAGGATTTTTTAATTTACTTATACATCACTTTCTTAGCTTTTTATTTACATATGTACCACCTAAATAATAAAATATTCATAGAACTATAATTTAAGTTAAAAATGTTAATAATGAAAAGCTAAGAAAGTGGGGTTATATGTAAATTATAAAGCCCGGATGGCGTATAGGTAAATACTACTTTTCAAAGTGATATGCCTAAAAATCCCTAATTGAAAAATATGGCAGGCAAGGAAGACAGGTTCCACCATTTGTTTTATCTCTCTTTATTGTTTTTTCTTGCTCTGTTGTGAGTTTTTAAATGAAAAAGGTGATTTTCGTATATGCTACAGTAACTTTGCCAATCTGCATATTAATCACTAACCTCATAGGTTTTGCTATATGCACTCTGATTGGGTAAATGTATGTTTTCAATGCGATGAAGTGCTGTTGGAATTTTCTTATGGCAAGTTGTATCCAAATCCGTAAGTTTGGGGCCACATTGCACATAAGTCCCAAGAATTTGGGAATCATCTCACTCAAGTCCCTCGTATCAAATACCCATTGCATGCAAGCCTTTCCCTTTAACACTTCCACATGCATTGAATTGATCCCTATGCCTTTGCTTATAGGTCCTTGAGGCTGGGGCTATTTGAATGCTAAACTCAAAGTGATAAAAAATTAATCAATTTTAGTTGAATTTCAAGTTAATTTGAGTTAATTTAGGTAAATGATGTATTTGGATAAACTTGTCAGTTAACTCAAATCAATTCTTACATCAATTATTATATTTATTTATTTATTTTAACCAAACTTAAGGACCTAATAAATGCCCACAGCCTATCTCAGGTGACCATGCACAAAAGAAAAAGCGCATTCAACAAAAATGCAATAAATTAAAATTTTTGGGCCCAACGTGTTATATAGTTCAATTTCCTTGATGCATTTTGACCAAAAGTCTTTTCGTCTTGTAATTAAGTTTGGAAACTAGCCTCAGGGACTTACATGCACATAAAAATTTCCTGTAATCAAAATTCTTGGGATTAGTATGCAATGGTTTTCATACCTCAGTGACCCATTTGTAAATTACCTTTTCTTATATTGAAAGAATATTACATTTTGTGCCCCATTTAATATCGTGATGTGTGTAAATGATGTTTGTAAATTTTCTTATTTAATGAAATATCAGGCTTCTTCAATCCTAACCTCGCCATGTTAGAAGTAACTCAACTATAGAAGTACAATTTTCTTGGTAGATAACAAAAGTGTGTACAATTAATATTTTGTTTTAAGTGTTTACAACATAAATTCTGATTTTAGACAGTTAATGTGAATGGACAATTTATAGCAGCATTATGCATATCGCCCTTGAATGAATTGGTGCTACCCTGAAATTCTTATCTGGCTGAAATGCTTATGAAACTCTTTTCTGATAAATGTTATGGATTAGTTGTTCCTATGTGTTACAAAGGTTAATGCTAGAGATTAAGAGATAACTAAATGAAACGTACTTCTATTTTTTGTTTCTAAATTGTGTGAAAATGTATACTTCTTGAACCTTTCACGTTGTCCCTCTTTTTGCTTATCTTCCATTCCTCTTTTATGGTTTTCCCAAGGCTGCTGTATGGCCATTTCAGTGTTGCATTACTTATCTGCAGCGCGCAGGATCATATTCTTTTTTGTAAAACCTTCCAAATAGAATAGGTTTGAAACATAGGCCCTAAATTTGTTGCAAATTTATAATTTAGCAAATAGTGGTAGCATGGACTGTTGGTTGACCAGTCTGGCACACCGTGAGATTCAATCATTCAAACTAGGACAATTGTATTATGTGCTTATGCTATTGTATTACTTGAGGACGTTTGGAACTTGTTTTGTTTTTTTTTTTTTTGATAAAAAATTTGTTTTGTGCTTTTGATTGCGTGACTTTTTATTAGCTGAAAGACTAGGGTGTTCAAAATGTTGGAGGTTCTCTCTTTTTTTTTTCGGTTATATGAAAAGCTTTGGTGAGTTTTCTTGTTTATGGTCATGGAAAAGCTTTATGATCTGAATTCATTGGTGTTTCTGGGATGTCTGCTGCTCAAAAAGATGGCAATTGCAACTTCTTTGCTGTGAAAGTCTTCCTTCAGTTTCTCAGAGAGTTTTCATGGTTAAGTTTCATTTTTTGCTATTGTAATTGCAAATCTCACATTCTTACCTACAAATCCGTTGGTTGTATATGGTGGTAGTTGTAGTTTTAAATTAATAAATATCAATGTCAACTTTCTTTATTCCGGGTTTCCTGTTTTTAATACTGTTTTTCTTGTAAGTCTCTTTCCATTTCATTGTTCGTATGAACACTTCTAAGTGATTGGACATCATGATTTGACCTAAGTCGCTCTCATGTATTATGTGGAAGCACTGCTGAAGCATGCTGCTTTATGTGGCTGATGAGAAGAGTTGTTCTTTTTTTTTGAAATTCAAAGAGTTGTTCTTTTTTTTTGAAATTCAAAGAGTTGTTCTTTTTTTTTGAAATTCAAAGAGTTGTTCTTTTTAGTAACTCTTGTGTGCTAGTCTTAGTTTGAACTTTAGTGCGCGTCAACTTCCAATTATTTTGGTGGCAATGTTTCATTAACTTTTTGTTTTATCGAACATTAATGCAATTTACACTTTTTTTATCAAAATAGCTCGTGATACATAATATGTAAGTTGCTTCATGAATCACATGCATTAGCTCTTGGCCTAACTCTCTCCTATTATTTTTTGTAGCCTCCTCTTTGGGAGTTATACCAAAAGCAATTAAAAGCATGGGAACTTACTCTGAGCAAATTTCATTGCCAATCAGATGTGTTCCGTGGGCCGATTCTGCCAGAAAAACCTCCTGAGAAACCTCGTTTATTTGCTTTCTGTTTGAAGCCAAGAGGTCTCGAATCACCTAACCGAGGTTCAAAGCAGAGGTCGCATAAGAGGGTGTTCACTAGTCACCAAAGCTTTATCACAAGAGAAATGTTAGGGCTCCAAGCTGCAGGTATAACCTTATCATTTTGTAATTTAGGAAAAGTTATTTTTATATTCCCAAAGAATTGGAGGTTTTTCATGTTCATCCATATTCTTTCAATCGGTTTATTGACTTATTCATGTCCACTTCCATTTTCACAGTTTCCTCTGTTAATATTCCCATCTACTCAAGGGAACACTGATAGTATCCTTTGATCATCTCTCTCTCTCTCTCTTGTGTAAGAAATTATTGGGATGTTCGAGGGTCACTCGTAGCACAAGTAGGTATGGGAGACCGAGTGGCAGAGTGGAGTAAGAAATGATATTAACAGCCATTTCTGCTGTGTGTAGATTTCTTTTTGCTACGTGTATACATTTATTTTATAGTATACGCATTCTTCGCATTTAGCATGTTTTAGTCCATGCATAGCATTTTATTGCCCATATGTACAGATCTTATCATGCGTCTTTGTTCAAAAAATCATAAAGCCAGGTGATCTAGATTTTGTTATTGCTATGTATGAGTTGAAAAATACTATATATGGGCTGGAATACGTACGGCTGAAATATGCTATACATAGCGAAGAATTGTCTATACATAATAAAAAATGCCTATACGGTAGCACTTCTTGCAGTTCCACTGCTGAGTCCCGCATACCTTTGTGTCATGTTACGAGTAGTTCCTGAACATTTGACGCACTACGTTATCCAAACCCAGTAATTTCTGTGGGGCCAGCCTCCCTTTTTAAAATAACAAACCCCCTTGACTGCAGGGGCCTGACAAAATTTGCCCTATGATTTATCTGCGACTTACTCCTGTCATTTATTCATTCATGTGACGACTTCAGGAAGGAAACTGACTGGTTTCTCCATGGGAGATGTGAGAGCTTTGTCAGCCCTTTCGAACTACGAAAGCTCCCATTCTTCGCAGCGGTCAGAACTATCAAGCATTTCTTCTACTGATCCTGCAATCGCTGCCGTCATGGCATTCAATGGTGACATGCCAAATAGATCCCATTACCCAAAATTCCATCGGAATTTTTCGAAGAAGAACGAGAGCAGTGGGGTTCAAATGTGTGTTTCCGATGTAAATGAATTCAGGCTGCGTGATGCAGCCATGGCAGCTCAGCATGCCTCCAACATAGCCAGACTGAAGAGGGAGAAGGCTCAGTGGCTGATGCATAAAGCAGACCTGGCTCTCCATAAGGCTTTGGTTGCATTCATGACAGCAGATGCTATAAAAGCTTCTCAACAGGACTTGATTGGTAATGGGTAACTTTTGAAATGAAATATGGTGATGTTTTTTTTCTTATAGATAATGGAAATTTTATCTTTTTCATATTTCCTTTATTATTTCCTCTCTATGGGCATGTAAAGGATTATTATTATGGCTTTGTATGTAGGGTGGTAGTGATATATTGAAGAAGCTTTTATGTTAGATGCACAAGCCCTCCCAGTTTGATGGTATTCTGAAAAGAGAGCTGTTAAAGTGGCTTCCATTGTTTCATGATGAAAATGGGATTCAAATCTTCCTGGGCTGTAAAATAATGTAAAAAAAAAAAAAAACAAAAGAAAAAATTTGAAAGAAGCATTGGAACCACTTTCTTTTTTCCTTGGAGTTCTCTTTATAACTGACAGGTGTAAGAGATGCAGGAGATTGGTGCCACTGTAAATAAGAAAGAAAGAGAGCTTCTGATGTTCTAGTTTTTAAAGAGGCATTTGGTTCGATGTTATCTTGATATTATGTTTTGATGTTATTTTTTTTTTTTTTTTTTTTGCAGTAGTTTTATGAATTTTATAAAGTTATTTATGTATGTCATCAAGTAAAGTAATTATTTTTTTTAAATAATATAACATAACATTAAAATAATATTAAATTAAATGGCTTTAAGTCTGATTTAATTGCAGAAAATTTTAATCATGATTAAAATTTTTATTAACTTAAATTTTATGTTATTTTATTTTTTAAAAAATAAAATAATATTTAATATTAAATAATTTTTTAATATTATTAATTTATTTTATTTTACATTATATTTTTTTTAAAAAAAATTTAAAAATTATTTCAAACTATTTTTTTTTCTCCAGCATTAAGTTTAATTCTTGTTGCATTGATTTAGCTGGTCTTTCTTTTTTTTTGGGTAGTGTGAGGTCAGGTAACTTACATTGAAATTAAGGAGGTGGTTGATTTGTTATTATCTTAGTGTTATGTTATATAATCTGGATGTTATAACATTTAAATGTTATTTTTTAATTAATAATTTTATAATTTAATAGAAAATTATTTATAGATATTATTAAGGGGGGCGTTTGGTTCAGTGTTATTTCAATGTCAATATTATTTAGATGAAATGTTATTTAAATATTATTGTTATTCATTAATGGATATTTATTTGGTTCAATATTATGATATTAGAAAATAACAATGTTATCCAAATTATTTTTATTTAGTTGAAAGTTATTGACATTATAATGATAAATTGATGGTGTTATTTTGAGATGTCGCTCGATTTGGGGTGACATCTAGATGTCAGCGTGTAATGATATTTTTATAATTTATTATAATGTTATTTAAAGATGTCATTAAACTAAATAATTATTTTCTAAAGATAACATAACATTGAGATAATATTGAATCAAACGCCCCCTTAAATTAAATGATTACTTTTTTTAGATAATATAATATAGCAACAAGATAACATTAAATCAAACGCCCCCTAAAGATTTTTGTAGTGCGAGGTTTGAGAATTGAGAGTAGTCATCATTTGAGTTTAAATGAATTTAAAAGATTTGAATTTTATAAGTTGTTTGTTTGGTAGGTTAAAATTAAACTGAAAGGTTAATTTTAAACTATGTGATTTTAAGTGTTTGTTTGTAAGTATGATGGGTAAAAATAAAACTGTTATTTACTAAAAGTGTTATTCCACTTATCTGCAACATATAATTACAAAAATTATAAAATATTTGTAAACTTGATGATGCGCGCATTTTTCAACATAATTTATTTTGTGTAAATAAAAAGTTATTAAAATTTTTATATGCAAAATTACAAATAAAAATATGATAAATTAAACTCCAATAATATATGTATTCTTGAAATAATTACTACTCAAACAAACATTATACTAGTAATTACTTCTCTGATATAATGATTCCCAAAAAAGATGAATCGAGTCATACAAAAGAAACAAAAAGATGTCAGCAACAAGTGCATTGAGAACATCATCAATGTACACCATTGCTTGCTAATGTTCGAACATAATGGAATGTAACTAAGTCACTCGATCCTACGAGAAGGTCCCAGGGCGAGTCCAACAAGTAAACCGACCAAAAGAGCTGCAGTAATAGCGTTAACATTGGTGTCGTCACAGGAAGTAGCATGCAGCTGATCAACAGTCAAGTTGGTCATGGACGAAGTAGATGCTCCTAAACTTGTTTGCAAAATCCTTGAAACATGTTGATGTAGACGACGTTCACCTTCCGCTCTCGATGCCACTTTGAAATATAACGCTCCAGGATAGCGATTGACCTGTGCGAAACAGTCCTCCCACCGATAATACACTCCACGACGACGACCTTCCAAAACCACATAAATAGCCATCTGCAAACACAAATGTTAGATACAATAATATATATTTAAAAGTATTTTAACCAATATTAGTATTATATATGTATAATCTATGAATACTAGAATGAATATGATACCTCTTCAGTGAGAACAGCAAGACTACCAAAAAATATGTACCACAAATCTAATTACATTAACGTCCCCAAATATCATCAGTAATCGCCCTGCGTAGAGCATCACCTAAACGACGATCACCAACACGTGAATGGTCTTGTGCTTCTTCTTGTTGCTCAGTTAATTCAACATCATCTAAGTCGGGCTCAAGTTCATCTGTGTCTCGTTGATGAAATAGGGTATCGCGAAGTGAATAACGTGCGATAAAGTTATGCAGTGCGAAATAAGCAACGACAATATCCCTTTGAGTCTGAAGTGGAAATGGCTTCATTGAGTTTAAAATTGCAAAGCGCCGCTTCAAAATCCCAAAAGACCTCTCTATCACATTGCGAAGGGAGACATGTCTGTGATTAAATTTTTCTTCTTTATTTCTGTAACGTCTAGCATTTTGTCCCCGAAACTCTCCAATATGATAGAGCATTTTTCGATATGGTGCCAAAAACTTTGAAGTGTTTGCGTAGCCTAAATCAATCAGATAATACTTTCCTACATTAACAAATACAATCTCAAATTAACTTGTCATTACTTTATTAATGATCAGAATAATTTAAAAAATGTATACTCACCACGTGGTACAATAAAGTCTCCAAAATCAAGTGCCCATCGCAACACACGCATGTCTGAAGTACTACCTTCCCATCCGGCTACTATATAATGGAACATCTCATCAAATCCAATAATGACCATTACGTTTTGGGTAATTGTACCCTTCCTGGTACGATTCGCAGGTTTTTTACTATTTGGAACGATTGCTGAGATGTATGTTCCATTAATGGCCCCTAAGCAGTTCTGCAAGTCAAATTAAATTATAATTAGAGAAAATCTAACTGAATTGCTTATATATAAATTAATCATACTAAAAGTAGTCGCACTTACTTTGAAATGTGGCCAAAAACGCGAATCCCTACGTACTTTATTGCTACATGGGGTATTAGCATCAGGTAACTTAATTAGCTCTGGTGTTATTGCAATTATGGCTTGTAGAGTTGCATTAAAGTATTTGCTGATTGTTTCAAGAGAATGTTGAAACATCTCAGCACATTCCCGATCTCCTGCTGCAAATGCAATAATACGCATGAATATACCAATTTGCTCGATCGCGGGTACATGACGTGAATCAGTCAATAATCCTTTGGAAACCAGAATGTCACGTAGGGCTATAAAAGCGTCAGAATCCATGCAGATGACGTTGAACAGAACTTTAGGATGCTCGTTGTACAGTAGGTGCTCTAAATTTTGCAAACCACTGAATGGACAATTATATATTTACGTGGCTGCCGAAGAATGGATTCGGATTGTATGTAGTCTTCAAGCCACTTGTCATTCTCATCTAACGTCATGAACTCAAAGAACTCAACATGTCCACCAATAATAGGAATACTTGTATTCATTTCAAACAAGATTTCTGGTGCCCTAAATACATCAGCATGTACAAGTCTAATAAATAAAGAAATATCCAAAAATATAATAATTATAGTCTTTATAAATATTATCTTTACTCTTATGACAAATATTTTTTTGATTCCTTAAAAAACCAATAATATATTTCAGAATGCTTAGGTGACATCATCAACATTACTCAATACATAAACATGGTTTGGAAAATAAAAATACTTCTATATTCCCAAGTACTTAAATATGAAATATTGTGGCTCCGAAAAAAAAAGTATAATTTAGTCAGTTTATCATGCATGCAGGAGAAATAACTAACCAATGTAGTTGTAAAGACATTTTTGCTCAAAAAGCATGCCAAAATAAAGGAGGCAGAAATATAATCAGAAAATTGCTGGTGAAAGTCAGAAAATTGATAAATGAAATATAATCAAGTTACATTACTGTGAAACAACATGAAAATAAGCTTAATTAATGTATGATTGACATGCTTCTCCTCACATTCAAACCATCACAATGTTTCAGATTCATTGAAAACATCACCAACGTTATTGAACTCTCAAAGCAATTTGTTAATTAGAAATTTACTTTAAAAAAAGAGAACATAAATTACCAATTGTACATCTCAGAAAGCAGAAATCATGAAATAGGTAAAGCAACGCAACAAGAAGACCAAAGGGAAGCTCTGCTTCAATGTAGCTCAACACTTTGATGATATTCTTGTAAACCATGCTTTCCACTCACTTCATACTACTCCTCACGATGTTTCATCACCAAGCAGATTTAATGAAACAGGTAAAGTAACCCAGCAAAAAGACCAAAGCCGAAGCTCTGCTTCAATGTAGCTCAAAACCGGTAAATACAAAATGTGAACTCGAGGAATGTGTCATCTACAAGCTTTCCACTCACTTGTAAACCGTCAATAAGTTTCAGATTCTTTAAAAACATCACCAATATTATTAAACCCTCAAAGCAACTTAATTGTCACTTAGAAATCCGCTTTCAAAAAAAAATACAGGAATCATTTATCACAAAGCAGAAATCATGAAACAGGTAAAGCAGTCCAGCAAGAAGACCATAGTAAGGGCTGCTTCAATGTAACTCAACAACAATATCCGACAAGTTTAAAAAGGTATTTTGAGGAATGTATGATTGATATGCTCTTCACTCATTTCCAAACAATCAAAAAGTTTCAGATTCTTTAAAAATATCATCAACATTATTAAACCCTCAAAGCATCATGTCATTTAGGAATCTGCTCTCAAAAAAATATATAAATCAGTAATTATTCATCACAAAGCATATTTAATGAAACAGGTAAAGCAACCCAGCAAGAAGACCAAAGTGAAGCTCTGATTCAATGCAGCTCAACACTAGACCGGCAAATACCAAAAGTGAGCTTGAGGAATGTATCATCTACATGCGTTCTACTCACTTTTAAACTGTCAGAACATTTCAGATTCTTTAAAAATATCACTAACGTTATTTCCAACTCATTTTTAATTTGTATTCAGCAGCATACCAAATTATTTAAGAGGTCAATCAAACTATAAGCCCAAATAAATCACATGTATAAATGTACTCAGAAAAATTACAATATTTCAGTCATATTTCTTATAAACACAATTATCAAAAGTGTATCTCAGAAATCCACCAAGAACATGTCACATCATTAGCACTTTTCAAAATATATATCAGCACTGTCAGTCGCCAAAAACTGCCCAAAAAAAAAAAAGTAAAAACAACTAAGCTAAATCCAAATTGGAGTCGTAGCAAAGGCTGGATCGGAGTTGCAAATATGTTCAACCCAAGCGTGAAGTTCTTCGTCTGTAAGAGACATGAAAGTAGCTCTATTCTCCACATTTTTATTGCTTTCCAACATTTTAATGAACGCCTTGCTGGAGAGCTTTGGAATTGAACGCAACCTTTCGGTTGCAGCTGCGATCCCTCCTTTAGAAGTATAATTCTCAACCCATTTGTTCACCGCTTCAGTTCTTTGAACATAAATGCTTTCCTGCCTCTCGTCTAACTCTTTCTTAAGTCCTCGCACCTTCTTACTTCTTATAAAATCTGTTGTCTCCGTGGATGCCAACCTTTTCCCAGAACTAGAGTCTCGTAAAGTCGTCTTACTTCCACTACTTGTCACTGATATTTCTTCATCTTGGTTGATTGCTTGGTCTTCGATGTTAATTACTTCTTTATTTTGAGTATTTGCCTCTACTTCCAACCTACTTGAATAATCTCTACGGACTGTACCAGTTGCCATAGTACCCTTGGCGCTATCTTTGGCACAAATCATATCCATTTTATTAAAATGAATAAACCCACTAAGCCTGCATTGCTTATACTCATGATCTTCCTACAGTCAATTTGAAAGAATCAATCAGTCCTAAGAGTACTTTTTCATATTTGTAATTAAATGTATCATCATTAGAATTGCATACTTTTAACACCTCATCCCATAATTCCTGCTCTACATCAGGCATACACAAGATTTCGTTCCATTTCCATCCACTTTTTTTCTTTAAGTCATGGTAATGTTTCCATTTTGTCTTCAAGTTGTGCCATACATCCATAACCTTCTGTTTGGAGAAGTTGGCATTGAATTTCTTATTTAATTTTTGAATAATTTGATTCCAAACTGATGGGGAGTTTGGTTGTGAACCCTCGAGATTATTATGCTTGTCTGCCTCCAACATTAAATCAATAAGGTAATCTCTCTCTAAATCGGTCCATTGTGTTCTTACAACATCTTCTTTTTTCTTTTCCTTTGAGCCTTGTCCAGCTTGGTCGGCTCCTTTTTCTTGTCGACTCATTGTTCTCTTCTTAACTAAAGAAAAAATATAACCAATTATCTTAAGAAAGCAAAATGAAAGCACAAAATAAAGTAACAAACTAACCTTTGTAAAAATAGGTAATGAGTCCTTTTTGAAGTTTATCGTTACACTCCTTACATAATAGTGGTTTACTTTCCACCGTATCAGTAGATGATTCACAATCTGGCAAACTCTGAACTGTAGAACTCATTTTTGCTTAATTTAATCAGAGTTAATGTGACCTAAGGTAAGAGTAACTGAAGTACCACAACAGAGAGCTCGACGTGCAGGTTTTAACCCTCTCAGCTATTTAAAATTGCTACTCCACCTAACATAACCCTAAAATCGAAAGAATAAAAATGGAAGAAAGCAAGCAATTAACAGTTGACCCCTTAGCTTAATGAAAAAAATGCAGCATTAGCAGACCATGTGAGTTCGATGAGTAAAAGTGATCTATTTCATAGTTGCATGCATGCGAAGTAGCTCTACATATTGTTGAAATGGATAGATCCCTAATCATCAGCCACG
>KZ451905.1:117610-130619 GCA_002786265.1 Apostasia shenzhenica | reverse complement strand
ACCTGGGTCGATAATCCTGCAAAACTGGAAGCTGAGTCAGCAAATCAATCAATCAAATACAGACCCGTCAGGCGCCACGCGTTCGGCCAGGATGCAGCGCAGGAACCACGTGTTTAACATATACTATGGCGGTTCACAATTGTAACGAGTTTTTTTTTATATTTTAAGGTGATTTTGAACTGATATAAAAAGATTATTCTGTACTAGTGCCTGCTTCTAATTAGAAGGATTTGTGCCGTCGTTTTTTAGTTAGAAGTTAGAATTTTTAACTATCATCATTCTTCTTTTTCAACAAAAATATTAATAATGAAAATTAATTAAATATTTTTACACCGCCAAAAATTTTATACTATTAATCACCTTCTTAGAGAAGGTGTGATATGGTCGTTAAAATATCATAGGTAAATTGCATTCAAGCTCTTGAATTTAGATAAGCATTATAGATGAATCTTAACTTTTTAAAAACTTTAACTTAGGTCCTTTAGGTTGTGTGTTGTGTTATCATTAGGTCCCAATATGAATAAAGTCGTTAAACTGAATGTACATGACATCCTTGCTCTCTCTTTCGACATTAACTTTTTTTTTTATAAGTTTAATAATTTTGACATGAAATTACATTTTTAATTAAAAATAGTAATTTAAATTTTAAAAATATAAAGTATTAAAAACTTTAAAATGAAAAAAATTTAATGCTAAATTCTCCAGATCTTTTTTATAAAATTAAATTTAAAATATGAAAAGTTAAAATTTGAAAAAAAAATCACTCCATCTATAATTCTCCAAAAATTTAAAACATCAAAAAGAATATTAAATATATATATATATATTTAAATTTATATTTATTTCTTTGTTTCTCATCATTTCCCGTTTTATATGATAACCTTTTAAGCCGGCCGACGGCTGTTTTACTAGAAAAGGTCTTTCAGATGTATATTTAAATAAATAAATATAAATATAAATATGAATATAAATATATATATATATATATATATATATATGTGTGTGTATATATTTATAACACATAAAGGCTGTTTTATTTATTTATTAAAAATCTAGAAAATAAATATTATTTAGAGAACTTTAAATACATTAATATTATCTACCGTATACTAGAGTCTCCATGAAATAATCAACTTAAAATTTAAAATTATGTAATTAAAAAGTTGTAATTTTATTTTACAAAATAATGTTCTTCAATTATAAAATATTATATAAGTGTTTATTGAATTACTAAAATTTTTTATATAATTGAGTAATATTCAACTTCTATTTTTTATTTTTAGAATTTTATGTAAACAACTCTGATTGGCATCTAATTAGATAACAGGTAAGGAATAAAAATTATAGTATGAAGCAGTTAATATTAATATATTCAGAGTATCTCTAAAATAATATTTATATTTTGAGAATTTAATAAAAAAAAATATGATAGAAGTATATCATATATTTAAGCTCTTTTAAATTAAAGTGAATTAAGTTTGGATTAAGGGGAAATTGAAAAAAGATGTTCTTTGATTAAAGTGTTCCATGAGAAAGTTTTCTATAGTTACAATTTATCGAGAAGGCCAACCTGAAAAATTAACTGAAGTTTGACGACTTAGCTAGCTATCATGATGTCACCAATTATGCTTGTCTAGTCCGAAGCATCGCTCAAGTTTTCTTTAAGTAGCGAAATACTAGTTGAGAATATAAAAAAAATTTAAAAAGAGAAAGAAAAAGAAGATGATGATTACTATGTTATTCTTTTTATATTCACATTTTAATTCATTCGATAGTGTTTCAGAGAAGATTCAATCAGACTCTGTAATCCACTATACAGTAAAATCCGTTATTGTGTTTGACATCTGCATCTACCACGTAACGTGTGTTTTTGATTTTTGCAATATATATACTATGTATTTGTCTTCTTAAAATTTCGAGCAAAGATTTTTGTCTTCTGTTCTTAAAAATCTATAAGCTTAAAGAAATTTCATCGACTTAAAAGGTGGTTGTGAGGAATCTGTTCTATTCTAACTTTCACAACTGCTTCACAACAAATCCTCTAAAGAAAAGTAATCTAATACCTAATCCTTTTTTTATAAGAATATATGGAGATATGTATCTATAATGAAGTCAACATTCCATGGCCATTAGAAGGCATAATTTAATGATGGATAGCTAGTTATGGATAAAAAAAATTAAATCTATTCCATTATTTATTAAAAAAGGAAAAAAAAATTCTTAATTTTAATAATTTTAAATTTCATGTTATTAATTTTGTGTCTTGTGTTCATATTATGTATCTTTGGGTAACAAAGAAAGAATTAACATCTTATGTTAATACTTCAATCTTAATTATATTATAAGAGGCTGTCATAATTTAAATTTTTGAGTTAATAAGTATTCACGAACTTATATATTAAGTCGCACTTATATTTTATTAAATTCAAAAACTATTTACCATATAATATATATATATATATATATATTAAATAGTATACAAAAAATTATTTGATATTATTAATTGAATAAGTTATTACTTTAATATACATGCATTGCCCATAATCTATTAGGATAGGCTTTTGAGTATTGGGCTACACTTTGGGCCTCGTTTAATTCGATATATATTTTTAGCATAATACAAATTTTAATTATAAAAATCAACTTTATTTTATATTTAACATAAATACGAATATTAAAATTAATTTTATTTTATATTTTATAGATTTTTTAATATTAAAATAAAACTCGAACCAAATGAGGCCTTGGAGTCCTGCGTTTCTCCGCTAACAATTAATATCAGAGTTATGATTTTATACAAATATAAAGATGTGAGTTATTAACTAAAGTTATGAGTAAATTGACTTGAGTTTAAATTAAATGAAATACGAGTAATTTTTAAGCGAGTTTTAAGTTTCAAACATAATTAAATTCTAGGGCCATTTAAGATTTTAAAAAATCACTAATAAAATCATGAAAATGGTAAATATAATATCTAAAGTAATCTTTGCATATTACATTACACCAGAACCGTCTTTTATACAATTTTCTCTCAAAATGAAATTCTTTACATAAAAAATCATCAAAAAAAATATATAAAATAAAATAAAATTCTAGAGAACGCGTCGTTTTAGTAATTTTGAATAAAATGATTTTATTAAAATTTTGATTTCTCTTTCCCTTTTGCGCTCATTTGATTAAAAAATTAAAAATAAATAAATATCATCTAAGTTTTAAAATTAAAAATAATATCATATAAATTCATGATTTTATAATTATCAATTAAATTCTTAAATATTTAAAATATTTTATTCAAAATTATTTTGTTAAAAAACTAATAATAATAAATATTTTTTATATCATTTTTCTTCGTCTCTCTCCCACTAGGTTGGGCCCACGCGGTTGGGATGGCAGGCGAAGAGAAAGGGAGGGGTATTTCTAGCCAATTGAAACTAATTTCAAAACTTAGCGACATAGTAAAATAATTTTTGAAATTATAAAAAGATAAATTACATTCAAATTTTTAAATTTAAGATATAATAATACTTAAATTTATATTTTTAAAATTTTAAAATCTAAGCTCTTATTTAAAACTTTTGTTATTAAATTTTTTTCAAATTACAATTATACTCTACCTCTCTCCACGCCAGTAGAGAGAGAAGGGAGGGCATAATTAAATTTTTTTAAAATATAATAATAAAAAATTCAGAAAAAATGTTATACATTAAGATTTTAAAAATCAGAGATCCAGATATTTAAATTTTGAAAACATAAGCCTAAGGCCCTGTTTGGCGCGAGTATCAAATTAATACCAAAATGATACTAATTTAAAATAATAATAATAATAATAAATAAATATTTTTTATCATTCTACATAAATTCTAATATAAAAAAAATATTATTTTACTTTACATGCTCAATAATTTTTAATAAAAATATATACTTTATTTCACATCTTAAATCAAAATATTTGAATCGAGTATTTTGATCTAGAATGTAAAATAAAATTAATTTTTTTATTGAAAATTATTGAGTATGTGAAGTAAAATAATATTTTTTTTATTAAAATTTGTGTAGAATGATTAAAAAATTTATTTATTATTATTATTGTTGTTTTTAAAATTAATATCATTTTAGTCCTAATTTGGTCCTCAGGCGAAACAGGGCTTAAGTGTTATTATACCCTAAATTCAAGGTACTTAGATGATATTTACTCTTATTAATGATTTTGGCTCAATATCAAGTGCATTGATAAAAAGAACTAATTTAAAAGGTTTCTCAAATTATAGAAACCTAAGAATAATTTTCTCATTTCTTATTTTATTTAAAATATTCTCTACCTTCGGGGCATATCTTTGCGTGTGAGAGAGAGCAAACAAAGGGAAACTTTGGGAGTATGAATTCATGGAAGTCATCTCCATTGCTAGAGCTCTCGCCATTTGTGAAGCTCCCCCAACACTGCAATCAGATTCTGATCTCGCCTTCCTTTAGATTCTTGAAACAAGATATTTTTGCATTTGGAGAATAGAAAGCTAGAGGTTGACGTCAATTCAAAACATCGTTATAGGAGGATTAGACTTCAAAAATGTTCTGCGGTCAAACCATCAAGTTGGCTTAGCCGTCTGTGCGGAAAAGGTATGGCTAAAGGAGAGTTATTCGACTAGCTGAGATGGAGCCAAGAGATTTCATCGAATAGCATGCTCGAACGTGCTACTCGAATTAGCCACCTCCCTCATTCCTATCTCTTTAGTAGAGCAATGAATGCAGCTTTACTGCAAACTGTTCCTCTGCAATAGGGGTGTGCATTCGGTTTGAGTGGTTGGTTTGATCAGATTGGATTCAGATTTAAATTTAATGAAACCAAACCAACCAAATTATATTATAAACCAAACCAAACCAACCAAATTATATTATAAACCAAACCAAACCAACCAAATAAATATTAGTTCGGTTTGGTTAAAATCATATTTTTGGTCTGCAACCCTTTGATCTACAGCGCAAGCCGCGCAAGTCGCGCAACCCTAAATAATCTGAAACTTCTCGGTCGGTCAAATCAACCTTCTTTCTCGCGAACTCATCTATGAGCTAACCCAATGGCAAATTGCCAGCTGAACCGGCCCAATATAAATACGTGGGTTATTCGGTTAATTCGGTCGGTTTGGTTTCCAAACATATGAAACCGAACCCAAACCAATTAACCAAAATATTCAAAATATCAAACCATCACCAAACCGCTAGATTCTAAACCAAACCAAACCGTTAAATTTAAACGGTTCGATTCGGTTTTTCGATTTAAACCATAGTTTGCACACCCCTACTCTGCAACATGTTGCATGGACTTGTGGAGGTAAGTTCTATTAATTGAGCAATCTCCCGGCATAAGTTAGCCTGATAGTAAGCTCATGTCAGCGAAATATCTCAATTAATGAACTCACATACTCAACAAACTGACTCCACTTATAAACACCCTCGTTTAAATAAAGAGGAGGCTTTATAGATTCTCTCTCTCTCTCTCTCTACATGAGAGCTCCACTCTTCTTCGACTTATAACCCACAACTATTTGACTGGCTGTCAAACTCTTCAGCTGCTTAGCCTAACTTCGTGTAATATTGAACAGTCAGCACAACTCTCTGCATTTTTTTCTTTCCTACAAATATTTTCTATTTTACTGTCATGAATCTTTTCTCAAAATTTATAATCAATATTATTAATGAATAATATTTATTTTTTTCATATTAACTTCCTAATTTTGACTTTTTCTCAAACAAAAAAATTTCTTTTAAGTGTTCATTTGAAGAATTCTTTAAGATTTAGGATTCAATAACGGAGCAAAACTATTTGATAAATATATTTTACTTCACATGTATCAAATCTATTACAAGAAACTCCTAGCCCTTCAGTTCGATCAAATTATCGGGTTAGACTTAAGGTTATAAGACCTCTAATGTTTTTTGCGATGACCAACGGTCGAGAAAAATTAAATTTGAAATCAAAATTTTTTTTTTTTTGACAATAATCATAAACAAACACTTAAAATATTTTTAAAATCTGAAATATACATCTACCACCCAACATTATTTCTATTACATAATTTACTTTAATTTTAAATTGATTTGATTTGTTCTGTGCTAACACATCCAATTAAAATTAATGCAAAATTATATTTCTCTCTCTTGCATCAACTGCCAATAGGTCTGAAGTTAAAAAATATATTAAAAAGAGTAATTTTGAGAATTGAAAGCCCTTGGCATTAATTTTAGGAGAAAAGAAATGAAATATAAATATTTAAAACTGAAAATAAAATATACAATAAAAAGATATATGATCTCCTCTTAAAAAATTACATTATAGAAATAATATAGTCGATATTAATTATTAAGTTCAGTCGGTCAATAGGAACAATTATGTCAACACCGATACTGATGTGACTCGCTATCATCAGCCGGCTGAACCTAATAAAATTTTCAAGTTGAGAGAGAACATGAATTTCCACCAACAGGAGCAGCTTCAAGTCAATTTTGAAAAAATTGGTTTTAAATTAAATTTTTTTAATTTCATATTAATTTTATAAAAAAATTTATTATATATAATATATTATATTATAAATTAATTTTAAAATTTTATATGAGTATTTTTAAATTTATCTTTTTAATATAAATTATTATAATGTATTTATATACAAAAAAATTTCAAATATTATTTATAAATTTTTTTAAATTTGTATGTTTATGTATACTATGCTGATTATAACTTGAATCGATTAATTATCGAGCAAACTAATTTCGAACAAAAAAGAAAATTAAGATAGATTTAAATTAAGTAAATTACATATAAATTTTAGCCACCTACTAATATATAGGTTAATTTGTATTAGACAATATAAATGACAAAAACATTTATAAAGATAAATTAATGATAATATTGATGATTTTTTTAAAAAAATTAGCACCAAACTGCATTGTTCAAGAAAATTTTTATATATTAATGAAGCATTTTATTTGTTTTAAATATTATAATAATGGAGGAAATCCTGCTCATATTTAAAAAGAGAACAAAATATTTCATAAGCACTAAAATTCATTGAATTAATTATAGAACCTATTAGCAATTGACAGCCCAAAAAACAAACTTTTTCACTCTCGTAATAAAAAAAAATTAAAATCAGGAACAATTCAAATGAAAATACGTTTAGCAGGAAATAAATCTAAACTTTAATTCAATTTCACTATACAATCATGTTTTGTGCAGCAACAATTTCTTCAAAGAACAAACATCCCCCAAAAAATGGAGAGAATTTAACCCAATTCAAACTTTTTTTTTTAGTCAGAGACGAATTATGCTCTGTTCCATTCTCTGTTTCCGGCGAGGAATCAGTAGGCCGGAGTAGTTGGAGGTGATGCGTATGATGCGGTGACAATCGGCGGCAATGGTGCTTCGTACACTGGCGAAGGTGGTGGAGATGCTGGCGGTGGCGGCGATGTATAACTGTAGAGTGGTGGTGGTGGAGGTGAAGGTGAGGTGTAGGGATATTCCGGCGAAGGTGGTGGAGGTGGAAGAGACGGGGGAGGAGGCGAGGTGTATGAGTAAGGTGGAGAAGATGAAGGAGGTGGCGGTGGGGGTGAAGCGTAGTGGTAAGGAGGAGGAGATGGTGGCGGTGGTTCTATGCATGGTGGTGGCGGAGGATTGGGTGGAGGAGGAGATTGGTAGTAGTAAATGGGCGGTGGAGGAGGAGGTGGGGACGGCGGTGGAGGAGGTGGAGGAGGAGGTGGTGGAGGTGGCGAAGGTGGTGGAGGAGATGGTGAGGGTGGAGGTGGGGATGGAGAAGGTGGTGGTGGAGATGGAGATGGCGGCGGAGGAGACGGTGGTGGAGGAGACGGCGGTGGAGGAGATGGAGATGGCGGTGGAGGAGACGGTGGTGGCGGAGGAGACGGTGGTGGAGGAGATGGCGGTGGAGGAGATGGAGATGGTGGAGGTGGAGATGGCGGCGGAGGAGACGGTGGAGGAGGAGATGGAGATGGCGGGGGAGGAGATGGAGGTGGTGGCGGCGGCGGGGGTGGAAACGACGGTACAAATGGCGCGCACCCAAACGAAGAGCAATCAACCGGTATGTGCAAGAAAGACTTACACTGGCTCGCAGACCGCTGAGCCGGCCGGCCGGGAATGCAGTTCCGGCGATCGTCAAAGCTCGGGACCGCTAAACATGCTGGTGGCTCGCCGGTGAAGAAGTTATAAGAAAAAGTGAAGTTCTGCAGTCGCGGCAGCTGGCAAATCGACGGCGGAATCTGGCCAGAAAGCAAATTATGAGCGACGTCGAGCTGCTCGAGGCTCACCATCCCGCCGATCTCGTCCGGCAGCGGCCCAACGAGCTCGTTGAAGCTGACATCGAAGACAGTGAGTTTCTTCAGTAGCCCGATCTCCTTGGGGAGGCAAGATCTGAGCCCGCTGTTCAGCAGAATAATCTCGTTCAAGGTGTTCGACATATTGCCGAGGCTCGCTGGCACGCAGCCGCCGAAACGGTTGTTTGCCACAACGATGACGGATGCCGGCGAATTGCCGAAACTTTCCGGCAGATCGGAGACGAATCGATTACTGTTGATGAAGATCGCATCGAGCTCCTTATCGAAGACCTCCCGGGGAACGCGGCCCTCGAACTCGTTGAATCGGACATCTAGGTATTTGAGCGAGGGGAGGCGGAGGACGACGGCGGGGAAATCGCCGGCGAAGCGATTGTTGCTGAGATCGAGCTCGAATAGGAGGCGCATCCGTTCGAATTGGTAGGGGATTTTGCCGCAGAAGCGGTTAGAGTTGATGTGAAAAAGGGCAAGGTCGCAGAGGAGGCCGAGCTCCTCCGGGAGGAATCCGGCGATGTCGCCGTGGTTGAGATCGACGCCTGCGACGACGGTGATGGAGGGATCGGAAGGGAGAGGGGCGCAGAAGACGCCCGTGTAGCCGCAGACGTTGGGGCCGATCCAGTCGCCGGTGAGGTTCTTGGGATCGGAGACGATGGCCAGCTTCCAGGCCTGGAAGGCGATGTAGGCGTCGCGGAGGCGGGGGTTGGGAAAGGTGTAGGACGGGGGGACTTTCACATTCTCTCCGCCGTCGCGGTAGTAGAGAAGCTGCCGGCGGTGGATGAAGCCGGTGAGGTCTGCGTCATTGAGGCCATGATCGGAGAACGCGGCGGCGCCGGCGACGAGGAGTAGCGCGGCAGCGACAATCAGGGAAGCACGCCGCGGCGGAAATTGATCGCCTTTGTACTCCATCTCATATCTTCTGGCCACCGCTCGGAGAGAGAGAGATGGAGAGTTTGGAGGAAGTAAAACGTCTATGCTGATGATGATGATGATGATAACGGACGTCTATGATGATGATAACGGACGGCTCAGATGAGACCTTTGGCAAAGTCTTCCTTTCGCGCGGTTCTCCGCTGATCATCTATTTCCACAGTTTCGCATTTTAAAGGGAGCAGATTGGTCTGCTCAACCGCGGTCCCGTTTAAAGGCTAAAGTGAGCCCGTGTAGGCATGCGCAAAGCGCAACGGCGTAAGAAAGGCTTATAATTTTATTCCAATTTAAATCGGTTTTTTCTATCTTCCAAAAAACAAAAGGATTTTTTTCTTAAAATTAATTTAATGCAAAAAATATTATGTGCATAGGACCATAATCTAACTTGATCTGAGTTATGATCTAATTATCTTATAGAATAAAATAATTTTTAATTTGAAAAATATTAATAAAAAATTCAACCCACACTGTTTATATTTTTACTAGGTCAGGTCTCAGCCAGCAATGACCCAACTCAATAAAAATTTCTATCCAATTTTTTTAATAATATTATATATTTTTATTAATTTTTTAAATAATATGTTTTCTTTTATATTACAGACACATAAAATAAAAATAAAAGAGATTTTAATGTTAAATTTTTTATTTAAATTTGATGATATAAAAATTTTAATTTAATGTTTATATGATTATTAATTAATAGTATCCATTTATTGCTTTTAATTGATTCTATTAAAGTTTTGATAAAGATTTTTGACATATTTTAAATTTTTTAAAATTTTTTACTTAAAATAATATATTATTTATAATATTTTTGCATACGTAATCGCATTTTTCATGATTATGAACTACATAAAACACTAATAATTTTCTTAGTATTAATTTAAAATTATGCATTAGTGTTTTATATTAAGTATAAAATTGAGATGTTAAAGTTATTTTTTTAGAAATAGACTATATAAAATATCTATTATCTACTTATTTATACTAACTTGGTAATATGATAAATAAAGAATTAATAAATATTTTTGTTACTGTATAGATAAACATAAAATATGCATAAATTTCTTTTTATAGAAAATTAATGACATAAATAATTAAACAAATGATTAGTAAAAATTTTGAGTTGACTCAAATTCAAACCTAAAAATATAATTTGGTCGATCTATCACGAGTCATAAATTAGATTCGCATTGATCTCAACTTGATTTAATGTTTGATCCAACCCGGATAATATTCAGGTCAGGTTTACCTTAAGGCCAACCCAATCTGAGCTTTGCCCATATATTTTAGATATATATTTATTGTTCTATAGGATTCCAACAATAATTAACTGCGTTTTAATTTTGATTGCATGTTACAATCAAAAAAAATAATTTATTATTGCATGTTGAATTGTTGATAGAGATTCATGTCTTAAGAAAAGCTGGGAAAGTTCTTGCAATTTTTTTTAAAATTTTTTTAACTTTTTGTCTTAAAAGATTTGATCATATGGCATATTTGTTTGTAAGTTTTAAATCTAACAAAATTAAAATTAAATTTATATAGAGATATTTTTTTATTGAAAATTGTGTGAAATGAAGTTAGTTATTATGTTGGATATGTGAGGGATGTGATATAAAGTTAGTTATTATTTTAGTAATGTGTGTAGGATGTGAAATAAAATTAATTTTTAATATTAAATTTTATGTGTAATGTGATATGTCAGGTTAAAATTAAACTAAATTAATTTTAAACTGCCAAACAAACTCATCATCTTATTAAAACAAACTCATCTTATTAACATTTTATTAAAACAAACTCATCTTTTAAGGAGTTTAAGATACGTAAATACATCGTTGAGCCTAAAATCATCTTCCATAGAATTTGGGAAACGGTAAGCATTGTGAATTGAGGTTCGGCACCTCCGTAGTTTTATTCGTATCTAAATTATTTTATTGATTCAATATGATTCTTTCTAGCTTTTAATTTAATTGTATAGTGTTTAATAAGTCTACAATTGCTTCATTTGATTTTATACATGTATATATTATGTATACAAATGATTCATTTGATTTAAATCTACTCAAGATGAGTGATAATTAGTTTAATAACTCATTTGACAATAATTAATTAACAAAGTTATTATTATAAACAGATTTATATTTATGTATTTGACCTCTAGCTAGTAGAATAGAAATATCCATGAATTAAGACAAAAAAATATCATAGTTCAATGTATTAAATCAAAGTTAGTGGGCATGCAAAATAAAAAAAAAATCAAATTAAATTTGTATTTTATTTCATCCATTATATTGCCTTGCCAATTGCCGTGCCATAAATTGGCAAGATAAGTAAAAATATTTTTTTTAATCCTTAATTCAATATATTCTAAAATATTTATTAAGTTCTTGATTAATTAAAGTTGCATTAATCCATATTTATCAAAATAATTGTAATTGAATTGATTCAAGCAAATCAGCTCAATTTTTTAAATATTTTTTAGGATTTGGATTAAATAATAGGGTAAATTATAGTAAAGTTGTTATTCTTAAACCGTAATTATAAATTAGTCAAACAACTTTCATTAATGTCGTATATTTTACAATCATTCATCGTCCAAAATTTATTGCTGGAATAACGACAAAGTCTATCGACGGCAACCTGGGTAGAATTTATCAATCTAGTCAAATTTTTTTTGTCCTTGAATTCATTTCTCCGAAATGATCTCTTCTAGCTTTTGGCACTATAATTTTTTTATAGAATTTTTATGATTTTTTTTTTTGAAATGTTACATAAGAAAATTTGTGGATGTCAGAAAGAAAAAGCTCTAATAACTTCAGAAATATAAAGATAACTAATCATCTAGAATAATAAAGATCACATGACTGATATTTACTAACATTTACGGCTTTATTTAACGTGAAGATTAAAATGGTACTATTTTTAAAAAAATAATAATAAATAAATTTTTTTAATTATTCTACATACACAAATTTTAATATAAAAAATATTATTTTATTTTACATACTTAATAATTTTCAATAAAAATATAAATTTTATTTGATGTCCTACACCAAAATACTCGATTCTAGCATTTTAGCTTAAAATATGAAATAAAATTGATATTTTTATTGAAAATTATTGAGTATGTGAAATAAAATAAATTTTTTATATTAAAATTTATCGAATGATTAAAAAATTATTTATTATTATTATTATTATTATTTAAATTACTATTCTTATGCTAAACAGGGCCTAAATTACTATTCTTATGAAATAAAATAATACCGTCCAAACTCTCACACCTAAAACTTTTGCCATGTAAATTTTATGAATTCCACTAAATTTAACTGTTAAAATACTGTTAAGATGTTATTTTAAAAATAAAAATATGTATTTAAATATTAAAAATTACTATTATATACAACACTATAGAGAACAAATTAGAGAAAAATTGAAGTTATAATATCAATTAAAAATATTTGCATACATATTTTATTTTATTTAAATAGTAAATAGCCAAATTTAATAAAATTTGTAAAAAAGGATCAGGTAGGAAAAACTTAGACTGTAATTTTTAATTTTTATAAATTTGTATAAAATTGAGAGTCTACTTTCAACTTCCTAGGCTCAAATTAAATTGTTCTATTTAAATATAATGTACTTGTAGAAAAAGATTGAAATATAAATATGCCTAATTCAACATTGCAAAAGGGATCATGACTTATAAAATTGAGTTGATTGTCAATAATGTATTTTCTCATAT
>KZ451905.1:5615-117585 GCA_002786265.1 Apostasia shenzhenica | reverse complement strand
CTTGATTATCTTTGTAACAAGTTGGGACATCATGATATAAATGCCTCAGCTTGAGGGGGAGCGTTTAAAATGTAAATGTGATCATAGAAGAATATGTAAATGTACATGTCATGGAGACATATACACACACACACACACACATATATATATATATATATATATATATCATTGTTATTATTTTTAAATAAGGCATTAATCTACATATAACTCTATCAAATGACATTAGAAATATCATAATAGATGTTAAAGGGCGAAGAAAGAAGCAGAGGGAGCACAATAATTGGAAGACAAATAATGAAATGAAATGCGATAAAGAAATCTATAGTGAAAGCACAACAGCATCGAGAAAATTATATAAAAGTGAGGATCTCTCGTCAAAATGAAAATTTAAATTATAACTCAAAATGTTATATATCATAGCAATATCATCCGTAGTACAATATGGATCATGCAATTCAAGGACAAATCAGATGCATTATGACCTATTATATATGCACGTGGTCAAGGAGCAGATGATGGTAGCACCCCTAATTACTAGTACAATAGACTACTCGGCCTAGTAAATTTCTGAACTAGATAGAGATGAACACAAAAATATATTATCTCATATTAAATTGAAGGAGATATTCATCGGCCACATATAAATGAGATCATAATTTTAAAATGATAAGATATGTTTGAGGGGTGAGACGTGAACCATATAATATTTTAGCATCTAGACCCAAATTTTTTTTGAGTAAAATAAAATGCATTTTAAATTAAAAACTTAAATCACTTATGTCCTCGCGTAATTCAAATAACGCGAATATATATCAACTCATTCAACCAATGTCCAATATTATACTGAAAACTTTAGATAGTTAAATGAAAATAATCTTAACAACTAATGATCTCCTAATTTTTCATTTAAATAACACCTACTTTCGTACCATTCAAATCTTAAATTTTTTTTATTTATCATCTTTTAAAGTTCATATTGCACTCATATTTAATTCCCAAGTCTTAAATATTATTTATACATTATCCAACAATCACAATTAATTCTTAATATAATAATTGCTAATCCATGATCTTTTTATCACACTAGTTAATCATGATTAACAAATACACAATATTATTTTTAATTTTTTTTTTCACACATAAATATGTATATATAGATACAAATACAAAAATTTATACATAAATACATATATATCTAAATACATATCTATTCATATATAAATATATTTATTTATTTAAATTCATGTATATATATATATATAGAAACATCAAATATGCAAATTTATGCAGAAAAAAATATTTAATTGATATATATATATATATATAAATTTACATACAAGAATATAAATATGCATATATATACAAATGCCTTTTAATTTTAAGATTTAAGTAATACAAAATTAAATACTATTGTTAGAAATAGCATACGAGTAAATCTCTCTTAGTTTAATAGAAATTATCGAATTGTGCTATCAAAATAATTAATGTTATGAAAAAAAACTATTATTCATCAAGCATAACTGTGGTCACATTTCGAAATTAAACCAAAATAAATATATACGGTTTCAAAATATATTGAAGCTGCTTATGACATTTTTAGCTGTCAAACACTAAAATTTTTCATAAATTGCTTTTGACTTTTTAGATTCTTACCCCAAATAGTGTTGACCATCTCTTCTAAAATCTTATGCTAATAGCTAGGAAGGGAATAGCCATTTATTTTATCATATAATTCATTGACAATGCTTATTTATTTATTATATAATTCTAATTATATGTTTTGAGAATTTTATCTTATATAAATATTTCATATTGTTATACAATCATAAACTGAAGAGAAAATTAGTATGTCAATACTGTAGAAGATAAATTTGTATTTTAAAATGACTTATTAAATAGTAGTAAATAATAATTTGGCATTATACACTATTATAATAAATATATTTTTATATTTATAAATATATATACATATATAAAAAATTAAATTTTTTTATATGATGGTAATACCATAAAAAAATCTTAACCATATAATATTTTTTCCCATATAAATGTAAATTAAATATACGAAAACTAATTTTATCAAAAAAAAAAAAAGGAAAACCAAACTCACTGGTTTTTTGTATTTACTATTTTGAATGGCGTGGTACTGCTTGTTGACGGTTTAATTGTCACATCACAGACAGTTGGATCTTGAAGTCAAGCATTAGCAGCACGCCACGTGGCCCTTCGTCAGAGGTTTTTTGGCGGCGACGGGCCGAGTCAGATATTGGCGTTTTCGGGCCGGGCCGGGCCGGGTCGGACCTGGCGACGGCCGAGTCAGCGGCGGCCGAGCCAGCGGCGGCCCAGTCCGCGTGAATACAGCTAGCATGTGGGCCCAATCGGGCAGCTATGAATCCACCACGTCACTGCCACGTCAGTGCCTACGTATAAAATGATTATAAATAAAAAGCAAATATTAAGCAGCAGATTTTCAGTGGACGAATATATTTATACAAAAATACGAAATTGAGCAAATTGGTGTATAAAAAGCTAAGCCTTTGCTGGAACGACGTTACTATTTGGTAGTTATAAACGTGATTAGAGAAATTTATAGTTATCACCCAAAAAATTTATTATTTACAAAAAAACTCTCTAAATTTTAATATTTACCGAGAGCATCCCTAAGACCTTATCTAACTAATATCATCTGAATGTTTACTCAACTTTAATTAAAGCCTAAAAAGACGCACATAAACAAATGAAGCTTCATTGCAGAAAACCTAGCACCGTAGCACTTCTTTGATCTGCACTTCTCCCCCGTAGCACATCTCCGCTCGGCACTTCTCCGCATCTCCTTCTGTTCTCCTTCTGATCTCTGACGCACGAACTCATCTCTTCACTGATGACAGGTTGTCCAATCTGAAGATCAAATATTCTGTTTCTGACGTGAATTGTTCTTATGGATGTTAATAAATGTTGAATTAAATTCATGCAATCGGCAGACATGAATTTTTCAGAAGTAATGAGAACTCGTTCAGTGAAATTGAACTGTATTTAGAATGTCAGTCAATTATTACACTAATAACGAGTCTAGCATGAAACTGAATTGTGCTTAGCGAATTTTGATATCTACGTGAACTTGAACACAATAAAATTCCCAATAAAATGATAATTTCATGACCTCAAATTTAATTTTTTGATATCTACATATCTGAAGCAGAGTAAAAACTAAATCTTCGCATAAGATAATCTTTTGTATACAAATACCGAGTAGAAAAAAAAATAATTGAACATACCCAAAACGTTAAGTTTCGCTCTCTGAAACTAAACATGAAGTTTAGTTTTTTGATATCAAAACTAATACATTAATGCACTTCATTACTAATACATCGTAGACGTATTTTTAAGTGATCCAATTGCCCACTTCTTGTCCTTGACTTCGTGAAGCATTGGCACCTCCAAAAACTATTGGATTTTTACATCCCCTTTTATTGTGACCAAATTGACCACATCTTGTACATTTATATTGGCGCTTTGAATACCTTTTATTCGAGCTCTCAAAGTGAGTTGCGCCTATTCTTTCTAAGTTGAAGTACTTGGTGGTTTCATCCAAAGAAAGTAATTTGCGATTAACCATTTGCTCTTAGGTGGCAGAGTTGAAATTAGTCTTTCAAATGCCACATTGCAAGCCTACAAATTAGATGAAGTAATTTTAGCGAATTAAATGCAAGCTAGATGGCAAAAGGATATGCACTGATTAATATTAAGAGACTTAATTTGTGCACATGATAATAATCATCAATATGGGCATGCCATATAAGATTTGAAAAACTTGCAATGAAAGTAACCGCATGCTTACAAAGGAAACCGATCATTTGCCATTCACGATATGTACATTCCTGCTGTTCAATGTCAACCTCATATGTACCTTGCAAACTTTCTATTTTTGCTTTAGTGGTTAAAGATGATATTACAAGATACTGCTTGTTATCTCTAGTTATCAACATGATATTATCTAGGGGTGGCAATATATGACCTGACCCGTGAACCCGACCCGAACCCGACCCGCAAATTTCGGGTATGGGTCATGAATTTTGACCCATTTATTAAACGGGTCGGGTTCGGGTTGGGCATAATCGGGTCGGGTAGGGTTCGGGTTGGGCATTTATCAAAAAATACTCTATAAACGGGTCGGGTCGACCCGCCAACCCGATCCATTTATTAATCGGGTCAGGTTCGAGTCATGGATTTTGACCCATTTAATAAATGGGTCGGGTTCGGGTTGAGGCTATTCGGGTCGGGTCGGATTCGGGTTCGACCCGAACCCGACCCGCTGACCCATTTTGCCACCCCTAATATTATCCAAAGCAACCTTTGTCAAGATTTTCTTAGAAGTTGCACTCTTTTCTTTGTTTGATTAACATTCTTCAAATTATAATGATCAAATCTACTACTAGCTTCCCTCTAACATATCAAAACTAATTATTAAAGGACTCCATCGGTCGGGTCAGGTCAGGCTTGGGTCAATTCACTTTGAGCTCGATTCAAGAATTGGGCTGTGCCGAGTTGGGCCAATAGATTGTGTCTGAGCCTAATCTTGGATCAGGTCAAGTCAAGTCGGGTCAGGATGCATTAATTATAATAGCTTTCACCATTAGCTCAAAATTTTCATCTATTGCATGAATTTTATATGTATTTTTACTTTTTATATTGAGCATTATACATACTTTACATAACATATATTATATTTATTAATTAATAATATTTAATCCAATTTGTAAAAAATTTTCAATTATTAATATGACAAGAGCTTATAAGTAATTTTAAAAAAAAAACCTAAATATTTTAGTTGTTATGTTAATTGAATCTATATTTGTAAATGTAAAATGTGATAATATATATATCTGTTATATATATTTTTATGAAATTATTAACTAAAATTATATATTTCAGTTAACAAAAATCTAAATTAAATAAATAAGTTTACATAAAATTTAAAATTAATAATAATATAGAATTTAAATAAGAAAAAAATAAAATATGGTATAGATTATAATTTACAAAAATAATACATTAATGAAAAATATTTTTATGTTCGGGTCAGATCGGGCGGACTCGGGACAATGTTGTTATGTTCAAACCCTACTCAGAATTCAGTTGAGTCTTATCAAAATAACTGATTATGCCGAAGCCTATATTTTTTCAGGTTGGGTCGGGTTGAGCTAGGCGGATCCCCGATCCTATGCCTACCTCTAATATTAATCTTCAATATGACCTTTCAACGTTTTTCGAGAAACATTAGGACCACACTTGATCGTACTTTGATAGCATGTAATATGGAGTGTGGAGCTTGCGCCGGTCGGAAGAATTTACATTCCTCACAGGGGTAAATGTAATGAATGGTGGGGACTAATTTATATTTAGTTGAGGTGATAGACTATAAATTTACCTCAAAATGAGTACCGTGGGAAAATATTAAACGTTGAAAGTATCGCCCATAAATAATAAGTACTTTGAGGCAGTAGATGTAAATTTTTCAAAAAAATAAAAGAGAAGAATTGCATTTAAGTCCCCAAAAACTTAGAAGTCATTGCATCTAGGTAGGCCCTGTAACATAAAATTCATTTGATTTGATTATTTCCAAGTTTTAAGTCAAATTTTATAATCAAATCATGTAAATGCATGTAATCTAATCCATTACAAGTTGAATGAATTTAATTTTAGATAATTTGATTTTGAGTCTTAAACAAAATCAATCTTACTTTAAACTGAGTAAAATTTTTGCAAATGTCAAGCAAATTATGAGTTTCAAACATAATTACTAACACTATAGCTAGGCTCTTAAGATTCATGCTAGTATCTTATTTTAATCCTCAAATATAGAAAATATTCATTTATTTTATTAGAATAATATAAAGCATAATATACTTGAGCATTTGAACATTTTAAAAGACGAAAAGATGAAACACGTGTACCTCAATATTCTAAGGCAATCTGAGCACCGTTAGTAAACCATGAATGCATGCGTCAAACATTTTTGCTCTACCGTGAATGGATATAATATTTTAAGGTGATTCCACGTACTCTTGTTTTACTATGAATGCGTCGAACTTCTTGTACTACTACGATTAGCTTGTTTAAATTTGCACACTCTTTATCAATTGACACACGTAGTGCTCATTTCTCTTCAACTTAAGGCCTTCAGGTTATATCTTATAAATATCTTTCTCGAATTTTTCATGAGATAAAATTATCACGATAACTAGCTGTTTGACTTTGAGGTCAAGGCTTGCATATAGGATGAGGACAATAGGTCGAAACCTTCTCTACCACTCGTGAAAAGTTCTTTTCGAAATCGATTCTATACTCAATATTGTCTAGAGCTTTCGGCATTTATTTAAATTTCGATGAGTCTTTCAACTATTGTTTCGACGGTGAACAATTCAATATGACGGATATGAAGCGGATGATTAATTTTTTGTACTTATATGCAATGAGATTCAAATTTTAGAGGCCAGATGCAATTTACCCAAAAGCTTCAATCTGAAAATTTGACAAAAAGAAATATCTGCATGGTTGCTTGAGTGTATGTCTAATTGACCTTTGTGCATCCACCAAATCTGAAGTCAAAAATTGTGGTTTTAAACTAGAAAAAAAAAATTTAAGATAAATATTATATTTCAGAATAAATAATTTCTAACTTTAGTTAGAACAGACTAATTTAAAACACTAATGGCTCTTCCACACCAAATATTATTTCCACACCAAATATTATTTTAATAAATATGGTAAATTGCATCTATGGGTTTGAAGTAATGGATCATTGCAAATAAGTCCTAAAGTTTTTAATTTTATAGTTGAGTCTCATGAAGTTAAAAGAAATATCATTTCTTCGTGTTGGTTTAAATTAGAAAATTCTTAAGAGGCCTAGAAACAGTTAAATGGGTAAATTGCATTCAAGCCTCTAAGATAGGGAGAGTATTGCAAATTGATCTTAACTTTTAAAAAAATCTTAATTTTAGTTCTTAAGATTGTAAAAGCGTTGCGGTTTTGATTTCTTTTTTTAGAATTTTACATTTTTTGCTAATATTTTTGAGATAAATATAAATTTAATCATATTTTAACTAATTTAATCTTTTTTATATATTTAAAGGACCATGCATTATATGTACCCCCAATCTTCACCTTTCTTTAAAATTTAATAAAGTTTAAAATTTAATTTTTGTTTTGTTGCTTTTTTCTTTCTAAAAATTTTAAATTAAAAATGATAATATTATAAATAAAAAAATTAATGGCTGAGTCTAATGTCCTGTTTAGCGCAAGGACCAAAACAGGACCAAAATGGTACTAATTTAAAAAACAACAATAATAATAATAATAAATAAATATTTTAAATCATTTTACACAAATTTAAATATAAAAAAATATTATTTTACTTTATATACTCAACAATTTAAAATAAAAATATCAACTTTATTTCACATTCTAGACCAAAATATTCAAGTCGAGTATTTTGATCTAAGATATGAAATAAAGTTTGTATTTTTATTAAAAATTATTGAGTAAGTGAAGTAAAATATTATTTTTTATATTAAAATTTATGTAGAATAATTAAAATATTTTATTTATTATTATTATTGCTATTTTTTAAACTAGTACTATTTTGGTCCTGTTTTGATCCTCGTGCCAAACAGAGCTTAAAGATAAAAATTTAATAATTATGTTTTAATTGAGATAAAATAATAATATTTTTATAATTTCAAAAATTTAAATTAAATTATTTACAAATTACGATTAATTTATAATATCTTTCTGGTTTCATAGGCTTAGTGCAATTTATTCTACATTATTTATAGGTTAATTCAAAAGTAAAATTGGTAATTGGATCACTAATTAATAGCAATGTTTATGATTATAATGTGATAAAAAGTGACGGTCGTTAATCATTGTTGATGACTTTATAGTTCGTAAGATTAACTCGAAATATTTGACTATTACCAAATTAGGGTTGTTCAACGCTGAGTGCACTCGGATGGGGACAGGCAAGTATGGCGCGCGTGACAGGCGGGAGCGCGCGGGTGTGGTGCACCGCGCAATTGAGCACTGTGCATGCCGGTGCGGCGCAGGAGCAGTCGCGTCGGGCGGTGAAGGCGCGTCGGATCGAGCAGACGCAGACGCGTCGAGCAATGCGGGAGCATTATGTCAGATGGAGCCGGTGCGTGCACATCGAGGGTAACCGGCATGAGCGCGTTGTTGGTGTTATGGGCGAGCAACAGCACGACCACGTCGGACCTGAGTCGGTGAGCAGAACGCAGAAGCGCAGGCCGGCGAGCTGTTCACAGGAGCACAGGCTGGCAAGCGTAGTGAATAGATGGACAAAATGAGACAAAGTGAATGTTGAACGGGAGTGTAAGATAAGTGAAATCAAACTCAAAGGGGATGAGATGGAGTGGTAGCGTTTAGGGATTTCTCACCTAAGGCCCAAGTTTTTCTCTATCCAGGATATCGATTTATTCCAGAATCAAATAACCTCAGAGGAGAAGATAATAATTCTTTTATTCAGTATCAAGAAAATAAGAATAACAGTGAAGCATTTATATAGACTTCACACAAATGAGGAAATACCAGATAATATGCCTAAAATAACAATCACTGAAATAGAAATAACTAAGAGGGCGTTTAGTTCAATGTTATCTTGATGTTATGTTATGTTATCTAGAAAAAGTGATTGTTTGGTTTAATGACATCTACAACTAATCTTCTATTAGATCATAAAATTGTTAGTCAAAAGATGACATCTAGATATCATGACATCTACATTACATAACATAAAATAAAATAAATTCGAGAAATAAAATCAGCCCAAAATAGAATCTTCAATCAATTAGAATGAATGAGAAGATTTTCAATCCACTAAGTCAGCAATTCACAGTATTCATCTTTCCAAATTTGTCCAAACAGTCAGTCGATTCAGATCAAAATATTGTGGCTAGATCTTAGCCGTCGATGATAAACTTTATCAGGACTAAATCGACGATCGATTGCGGTGCCCCACCATCTCCATTGTAGTGTTTGGGTGTTTCCTGCTAATTTCTCTCAAACCATGCTATGATGTTTTATCAAATCATTTAATAATTTGATTTCTATTGGAATTTCCTAATATCTTATTTCTATCTATCTCTATTAAGGGATTGACGATCGTTACTGTGACGCCCGTGGCTGAAGAGAGTTGGAACTGATCTCCGGGTGATATCCTAAGAGAAAGAAATCACTGAAATAAAATACGGCTCTTGGCAGGCTTCTAGGTCGAGGTCGAATAATGAGTGGTGAGAGGGGCATAGAAATGAATCATCTCACATAAGAAAGAGAGGGAGATCCTGAGCTGTATAAGTAGATAACGTGATCTTAAATAGTAGATGTGTTTTTTGAGTCAAAACCGTAAGGCTAATGATGAAAAATTTCGTAGTTAAGCGTACTTGGGCTGGAATAACACTGTGATGAGTGGCCTCCTGGGAAGTGCTAAAGTCGCGTAATTTTTCTGAAATCAAAGTGAACAATACCTCTATTTTCACAGTTTTGTTGCCCAAAACAGTAAAAAAGATTCTGATTTGCATTCTAGGAAAAAGGCTGAGGAGGAGGAGAGAAGGCTCAGGCTCTCTGGCAGAAGCTCTTGCAAACTGGAGAGAAATGAACAAATTGTTCACTTCCTTCCATGGTGAGAAGCGACCCCTCAAGCCTGCGATGAAGTAGGAAGAGCCATATGGTTCCACTGCCTGCCTTAATTTCCCTGTCAGCCAAGCTGTCTCTTCTTGTGAGCACATGAAAACTACTTCAGGATCTTTTGGGGAAGCTTCCGGCAACTATGGGAAGAACTTGGAGATCGATGATACCGGACGGTTGTCCTCCAGAAGAGAATCAAAAGATCTCGACTTCTTTTGAGAAAGCAAAGGGAGATGGAATCGATGAAGATTTCCAGGCTCAACCACAGGGAGAATCAAGAGACCTGTATGGACGAAGAAGAGTCCCACAATAACGAAAAGGTTGAGGCTGGGGAAGAGAATAATCTGCCTGACCTGAAGAGAGAGGCTTATCAAGAAGAAGGTGAGCTGAATGGCACTGTTAATCACCAAGCTGGGTCCTGCTCAAGACTTCCCAGAAAATATTCAGCTCTGCCAGGATATTACATCAATCTTGAGGAAGCCGCCAAATGATCCAGTGGAGGGTGGTGAAGGAGATAGAGGAAGATCTCCACCCTCTCCAGGAGAGACAAAAATAGCCTTTGACCGTGTTTGGCATGAGGATTAAAACAGGACCAAAATAGTATTAATTTAAAAAACATCAATAATAATAATAAATAAATTTTTAAAATCATTCTATACAAATTTAAATATAAAAAATATTATTTTATTTTACATACTCAATAATTTAAAATAAAAATATCAATTTTATTTCACATCTAGATCAAAATATTTAAATCGAGTATTTTGATCTAAGATGTGAAATAAAATTTATATTTTTATTAAAAATTATTAAGTATGTGAAGTAAAATATTATTTTTTATATTAAAAATTATGTATAATAATTAAAATAATTTATTTATTATTATTATTATTATTTTTTAAAAATTGTCTTGAAGAGTTCCTTCTGCTGCTTCAAGGCTGAAGTCACATGGAAGTAAAATAAAGACCAAGTCAAAATCAACTTGATCTTTCGCTTCTACCACTTGATTTCAAATTTTACATCAAATATAAAATTTAACTTTAAAATCAACTTTATTTTATATTAATCTACACAATTTCTAATATTAAAATAAATTTTTTATCAACTTTATAAAATAAAATAAAATATTTTCTATTCTCATCAAATAAAAATGGTAAAAAAAAGTTTATTCAGATCTGGATTAAAATTGACTCAGATTTGACCCAAATCAAATTGATTAATGTTTGTTTGTAGTTATTGGGATATATATAATTTTTTCTTACAAACATGTTTTTATAATAAAAAAAATAACTTATATTTTACCATTAAAACTAAATCGATAAATTACTTTTGAACTCAATGATGTTAATGAAACGATGTTCAATTAAAGTTAAAATTTTATCCTAAAGTTTAACATTAGATTTAAATATTTAAATTTGAAAAATAGAGATAAATGCAGACTCAGATAATTAAATTTAGTAGAATCCTACTAAATTAAGATTCGTAAATTTAATTTAAAATTAAATTTTTTGATAAATTTGTGACCCCCCATAATTTTAATATTAAATTTAGTGCTGTAAAAAAAGCACAAATCACCTTTTTTTACTTTAAATTTTTATATTTATAAAATTAGTATTCAAATTAAAATCAGCCTCGTTTGGTTCGAGCTTTTTTTTTGAATAAAAAAAATATTTTTAAAGTTTAATGAGAGAAAATTTTATTTTAATATTAGAAAATATGTAAAATGTGAAATATTTTAAATTCTAATATTCGTATTTGCATTATGTGAAGTAAAATTGATTTTTATGGTTAAAATTTGTGTTAGACAAAAAAAAAACTCCAATCAAACGAGGCAAGTTGTTATCCATCAACAATATAGCGGTTATTAGTTTGGGTGTATAACGTGTTATCTATAATTTGATAATAGGCATATAACTATTACTTCTTTATTTTAGGCAAATATTAATTCGATTATGGATTCATGTCATGATTAATTCGACAAGTTTTACGCTGGTTGTCGACTGCTTAACGCAACCCTCCGCGTTTCTCATCCGGGACTTGGGACCTCGCAATGATGCAAGATGAGAAATGAGTATATCCGAAAGAAAGTTGGTGTTGAACCAATTGAGGATAAGTTTAGAGAAAGTCAGTTTAGATGATTTGGACATATAAATTATAGGCTGATTAAAACTTTAATTAAAAAAAATCGAGTTATTACATCTTGCCCATGTACAAAGAAGAAGAAGAGACTAAAGAAGACAATGCAAGAAACTATAAAGAGTAATCTTAGTTACTTAAACTTAGATAAAAATTTATTAATTAATAGAGCGCAATGAAAACAAAAGATTCATATAGTCGACCTCGCCTAGTGGGATTAAGGCTTGGTGGTTGTTATTATATTAATTCGATTATGGGGATTTAGCGTGTAATTTCTCACTGCATATAACATGCTAACAAGTCAGATTTGGGTCAGATTGTTTTATGTGTTAGGTTTGGATCAGTTCTAACCTAATGCAATTACGGATTCGACCGACCTTGAGTCTCATTAGAACCGGGTACAAGTTGTGATGGGTCAATTACCATATCCAACCTGTTGACAGAGCTAACTCTAAAATGGTTCTTTTTATTTAATCAAAAAAAAAATATGACTAAAAATTTTATTTATTTATAATTAATTTTTAAAATTTTTAATATTTTATTATACACAAATTTTAATATTACATACTTATTTTATTTCACATCCTATATAAATTTTAATACAATTAATTCAATTTATTTCTCAACACAAATATTTTTTAAAAAATCATAATTTTTTTTTAGGAGTCTTTGATTCGATATTATATTATATTATTTAAATATCATAGTATTTAGATGTTATTTTTTAAATAATATTTTAATAATTTTTTAAAAAATTATTTAAAATTATCATCAAACTAAATAATTATTTTGATGACATCTTGATGCAACTTTTTAAGTAATATTTTTATAATTTTTTAAAAAAATATTAAAAAATATATTATCAAATTAGATAATTATTTTCTCTAAATAATAAGTCATAATATTAAATTAAATGTGCTCTAAATTGTTAATATTGTTTTCTTTAATCAAACTAACTCATATTATATTTGGCATCAAATGCTACTGTTTTTCAGATTATTAGTCCTCAATCACTAGAAACAATAAAAAAAAATTTCTGTTTTCACTTAAAAAAAATCTGTTTTTCATGAAAACAAATAATGTTCAGCCATTAAAATAAAAAGTCATTAAAATGTTATGATATTATAAAAATAAAAAATACCAAGTATTTTTAAAAATATTTTACATTTATTTAATCAGATTAGAATTAATGAGTTTAATATAAATTTAATATATCACAACATACATCAATTATAATATTAAAATTTAATTATATTTAATAATACATATTTTTTTAAATATAAAATTAATTTTATTTCGTATTATATATATTAAAATAATAATTAATTAATTTTTCATAATTTACACATTTCATCATTATAATTTTATATCTTAAAGTTTAAATTCCAAAACTTTAAAAACATTACAATTTCTCTAGGATTTAACACTTTTTTTTAATAGAAAAATTTAAGCTGATTTAGTTAAAAATTAAAAAAATTACAATATGTAAAACAAATTTTTATTAATATTTTATATTTTATATAAATTTAAATATTAAAAATTAATATTATTTCATTAAGAATTAAAAGTTCCTTTTCTCATATTAAAATTCATTCTTAAGCTCATTTTAAAATATTTTAATTAATACGCCCAAGAAATGGAATTTTTGTCCTTTCATTTCATAAAAATTTAATCAATTCAAAAAATATACTCCAAATTAACGAAATTAAATTTAAAAATATAAAGTTTTCATATCATGCGCCACTTTTATTAAATATAAATATCTTCATTTAAAAGGGTTAAAAATAATTTAAAATCATGATTTTAAAATTTAGATTTGGTTTCGATTTGGTTTATAAATTTGAAATATGCAGTTTTAGCTGTTTCAATAATTCTAATAAATTTAGTATAATGTATGCCATGTTTTTAATTTTTTATTATTTTAAAAATATGAGAAATAAAACTGATCAATTTTGAAAGTGATCCAAATAATGGTAGGCCACGTGCGGCCTTCGGGACTCATACCCTTGACTCATGTGAACTTCCATCTTCGACATGTACGGTGGGCTACAATTACCAGCTAACCCCTGGGAGCAGCTAGGGCTGTTATTGATCCGATTTCTAGCCGAGCTAATATCGGCTCGAAATCGAATTAATCACATTTCGATCGACTTGAAATCGATTTAAAGTCGATTAGGTTTAACTTCAAGTCGATTTCGTTTCATTTTTGAACCAGCTCGAAAATGAATCGAAAATCTTTTTTTTGTTCAAGCCGACCTCGAGCCGGGTAAGCTCGACTCGATCTGACTCGAGATCGGCCCGGTTATATAATATATATGTATTATATTTAATATATACATATATTATATGGATAATTACCTACATGTCACACCATTTAATTTTATTTATGCTTTATTCATTTATTCTTAGTTAATTACACTATGCACACTCAAAATATTATAAAATCTTATATATACACACTTGAGTTAAAACTTAATCAAAATATATTTGAAAAAAAAATATTCTATTAGTGAATCATTAAAATTATATTTTTATCTTTAATAATACATATTTTTCTCTTCCTCAATACCACACTGAAGCGCTGATTTGTCCTAAAATCAATTCACGTTGCGAATGTCTCATTCCTTTGCCGCCACCTAAACATTAAGGTTTTAAAATTTTTACTCAAAATATTTTTAAATATCCTTAAAATAATATGATGAACGGGTCAGATTTTTTATAATCTAACTATAATTAAGTTATTGAAAAATAATAATAATTCATTATAATAAAAATAAATTAAAATGTGTGCATAGCATAATTAACTAAGAATGGATGGGTAAGACATAAATAATACTAAATGGTGTGGCATGTAGGTAATTATCTCTATATTATATATATTATAATATAAAATGTATTTTAATTTGAGCCGATTTTGAGTTGGATCGAGTAGAGCCTACTCTGGCTCAAAATAAGCTCGAAATTATTACCGAGCCAAATTTTTAACTCGTTAATTGACTGATTTAAATTAATTCAATTTCGATTTGATTGATTTAATTTTTGATCGATTTTGGATGTTTTATCTATATTACCCCTCTTAAATGCAGCACACGGAATGGCACATGTCAGAGCTTCAAAATTGGGGATTTATTTATTTAACGAATTTCCGGAGAGTTCCGGCGTCCCCCTATAAATACCCTCTCCCGCTCCGATTTCCGCTGCCGATCGATTTCTTCTTCCCCAAGCAACTTCAAAAACCTTCTATAAAGAACAATTAGTCCCTCACTCGGAGAGCGAAACCCTAATTTCAGAGGGCGGAAGGGACGAGGAAATCTTCAGCAGCAGCCATGGTTGAGCTCGAAAGGTAACTGAAAGGATCTCTAATGCGCCTCTCCTCCTTCGATCCCTTTTTGTTCTGTTTTACATTTTGATTCTTTTGCGCTGCTGGAATGGGTGGAATGGTTGTTGAGATTGTCTAGGGTTTCCGCTAGAATTGCGCTTGGATGAGGGGATTATTAGGGATTTGGTCTTTGATTGGTGGGAGTTTGGTTTATTGCTTGTTGTGATGATGAGGTCTTATGTTGTGCGATGGTTGTTTGGATGTATTATGAGTTCTTCTATTAGTGATCTATGTTAAGCCTGATTAGCCATTGTAAATGCCAGTTTGGTATTTTAGCCATCCAAATGTTTGATCTATTGATCATAAATTAGTACTACTGCTCTTCTGATGTTTGGGAATCAATTTGATTTCTCATTTTTTTTATGGTGATGTTAATGCATGGATCATAGGAAAGTACAAAACTGTCTTTTAACTGGTTAAATTTCAGGTGATCATCCTACTAATAATCAGTATGAAAGCTTTGAATAAGACCTCGGTGATAAGAGCTTTATGGGATTTAATTGGAAAAAAATTATATCAACTTCAAGGTGAAGTACTCACCCCATCGAACACCGTTGAGTGCCGAGTAGGTTGAGTGCAAAAGAGAAAACATCCAAATGTTATTTTACACACCAAAACAATTTAAGCTGCTTTTGGTTATTTAAGCGCTTTAGAAACTCAAAAACTCTTTAAGCTGCTTAATATGTAAGCTGCTTGAAAAGTAGCTTAAAATTTAAATATCTTTAGAAGTTAAAAATTGAAGTTGCTTATGAACTTGTTGCCAACCCTTAGTCGCTTCAGTTTTAAGCGGCTTGAAAGAGACTTTTAGCTTTTAAGCCGCTTGGATCCAGCTTTAACCTCCCCTCAAAAGAGAAGTTGCTCTATTTTAAGTTTAAGCGGCATAATATGTGCTGCCAAATGGACCCACATGTGAAGTCAATATGCATAGTGGGGCTTTCTTAGGATGAAATCGCATCGCATGTAAGTGCTACAGTTATCTAATTTTATTAATATCTTTCCCTACTATGTAGTCATTTCCCATTGCTTTGCTTGTTTAATAATGGAATTGTGTTTTGGGTTTTGCATAGTTAAAATTTCAAGAGCAATCAGGAGATCTAAAAGGAACCAGTTCTTGGTTGATTAATGATATCATCATGCTTGTAGGTATGAACTTTAATATTGATTTTCCATGAACAGATTATGAATTTTTTTTGTCGATTGTTATTAATTACAATAGATGACTCCCTATAGACTACATTATACCACCTCTCTGTGGAAGCATATCACAGCTTTGAAGTACTTGAATGTATTGGAGATCTTTTTTGCTCGTCTCCTATGAATCTTCGAAATCTTATCCAGAGGGCACTTGAGATGTTAATGAATTTACAATATAAATGTGGATCTGTTGAAGCCTAACTGATCATAAATATTGGATACCTGATATAAAATGATGCGTCTTTAATTCCATAGAGATTACTTAAATATCCTATGATATTGGTTTGCTTCTACTCGTGATTCAACGCACTTACATTATATATTGTTTGGAGTGAATCTTGCAACTTCCTCTCAAACTAAACCATGCTTTTAACTATTAAAATTATGTCATGGATTTCTATTAAATTCTTGTAGATTCTTATTTCTATAATATATTTTATTATGAAATCGACGACCATTATGTAGCCCTTTTGTCTGAGCAATTCTGCATGTCATGCTTAAAGATTTTCCAGCTTTCTGATTTGCATCGAGTGTTTTTGGTGGTCTCTTTTTTTATTCTTGTGTTGTTTGGCTGATTTTCTGTTGTGAATCCTTGTCTCCTCTTTTGGTTTTATGTTGTGTGCAATATGATCATGATGCAACTCAGATTTTTAATGATTTTGCTTCGAGACCATTAAACTACTACTCTTATGCATACTAGGAAAAGAAGAACGAGGAGAAGGCGAGTGGGTCCAGCCTCTTTGGCAGAAACTCTTGCAAAGTGGAGAGAGATGAACGCAAAACTACAGCCCCCTGATGGCGGGAAGCGACCCCGCAGGGCTCCGGCGAAGGGTTCAAGAAAAGGTTGTATGCAGGGCAAAGGAGGACCGGAGAACTCTTCCTGCGACTACCGTGGAGTTCGGCAGCGTACTTGGGGGAAGTGGGTGTCTGAGATTCGAGAACCAAACAAGGGAAATCGCCTCTGGCTAGGCACCTTCCCCACAGCCCTTGAGGCTGCCCGTGCCTACGACGAAGCAGCAAGAGCTATGTATGGCTCCACGGCCCGCCTCAACTTCCCTGGCAGCAGCCAAGCTGCCTCTTCTTGTGAGACCATTACAACAACATCAGGATCTTATGATTCGACTAATCGATCATGTGCTTTTGATGATAATGCGGCTGAAATCATGAGTCCCAAGACTCGAAAGAATGAATGGAAGAACAATGACGCAAATGGAGAGCTATTGTCATTGGATAAGGCGGATGACCTTCCTGAGGAGGTTTTCTACGTTGAGGACATACTGAGAATGATGGATGGTGAGGAAGAAGGTAATGAAGGGGGAGCGGGAAGAGAAGATGAAGCTGGTTTCCTTTGTTTTAGCCCACGGGGAGTGACTTGTGGGCCGCCATTTTCCGAGCTTCAGAATTCGGATGCGAAGATAATGAAGATGTTGGATCAGATGGAGCTAGACAGAGATACGAGCTGTGAGTTCATAAGGTCGATGCGGCAGGATTCAGATTATGTGCCAGTTGGAGACCAGGAATTGTATGATGTTGGACTTTTTGAAGCAGGTCTGTTCTGAAGAGCTTACAATTATTTGCATTATCATGTTGGGCAGAAAGGGTGTTATGTGAAAAATAAATTAGAGGAGTGTGAAATATATGTAAAAATATATCTAACATAAAAGTTTTTTTTTTTTTTTGGTAACTTATCAAGCATAAAGTGAATGTATATAAATGCAATATTTTACCTTGTATGGGAAAGTTTGCTTGATCAGCTGAAAATATGATCATCAAGCAATAGAAAATCTTTCTAATATCATAAAGTGGAATGAGAAATGATATTTTAGTCTTTGTTATTGTTTTCTCAGTGAATTTAGAGTTGATTAGGGATTGTTTATGTTTGGGTAAAATGTCCCTAAACTAAGATCAAGGTATACAGGAAGGCTGGAGATGAGTTTTCAGGGGTAGGAAAGATGTAGGGCTGCTTATGAATGTAAGGAGGGTAGGATTAGCTACTATGCTTAGACTAGGAATACCGTTGAGGCGTGTTAGTCGAATAGTCAAGATTAATTGGAGTCGAAGAATCAAACATATGTTATGTAACATATAAGTACTACATGTCATGTGATGTGATGCCAGCGGCCGAAAAGAGAATCATAAGAGTTAACTATTTTTAATGCAATCAACTTTATTTTCACATTTTAGTACACAAATTTCAGTAGAGCACAAACCAACTTCATTTTACCTCCACCAGAGACATAATAACATTTAATTATCTTGGAGCATCCTAAAGAGATCATAAGTCATATTTTGACGAACATATATATTATTATCTTTTGTTAATTTACCTGCTTTTGGATGTAACAGGGTATACATTCTCTGTATTTACCTCCAAAAAAAAATTGAAAAATAACATAAAACACTTCTACTTTATAATACAAATAAATACTGAGATTTGTGTAGTTAATATGTAAATATCTCGGTTAATAGCATGCACCTGAGTTTGCAACGAAGTTGAGGCTGTGGGCACCCTGCAGGCCTAGTTCACACGTGGCTCAGATCCCGCAGAATAATAAATGGAGAGGTGAAGAAGAGAAACTCTAAACTTGCTCCTCAGAGTTGTTGGCTTCCTGCAGAGAAAATCGGCAGCTGGAGACCGCTTCGTTAACGCACAGGAAGAAGCATTCCTTTCCGATTTTATCCACAAATTCTGATACCAACAGCTTCTCTACTACTTTTAACCTTGGATTTGCGAGGGCCACCTGCGTAATTATTATATTTTTTCTATATTAAAATGCAAAAAAAAAATGTAATGAAAAATTGCTGAAGAGTGCTTCATTATTTGAGCTATTTAGTCTTGCCTTGATCCCTTTCCTTCCAAGCATTTTGTGGACTTCAAAAAGAACGCCAATGCCAGTGTTGTCAATGGCAGTAACGCCTGTAGAAAATTTTAAAAAGGTAGTAAATGAACTTTTTAAAAAATACAGGACAACATTTTGCTTAAATTTTAAAATTCTTCGAAAGTACAAATTTCACACATAATTCTAAAATCACATCCCTTCTCAGCTCTGTCAAAGTGTTTTTTTTTTTTATTATTATGTTACATATAATACATCCTGAACTTAATCTAAAGAAATAATAAGCTTTTAAATATTTACTGTGACGAAGCTGTAAAGATATATAATTTTAGTAAAATTTAAGTGAAACGCGTAGTATTATTAAAAATTGAGTATGATATATGTAATTTTTGAGATATTTTGATGAAACGCATAATTTTGACAGAATTCAATATCCAGCATGTAAACCCCCCTAATTAACATATGCTATAGTAAACAATAGAGCAATATAGGGGATATTTTTGTAAAAGGAGAAAAACTCACCACCCATGTCAAATATAATGTGCTGTAAGTCCTGCCCTTTAGCTTTGATTTTGTTCTCTTCATCTTCCACCCATCTTGAGATTCTGATACGACAGAAACAAGAGATGAACTAATCCTAAATCAACAATTGTGATTAGAAATCAAATATTCAATTAATCAGATTTTTGTATGAAATTTTACCTTTCTCTTAAGTATTTGGCATTGACAAAATAGATGGGTGAGCCCAGTTGTAGAATAAGAACACCAGGAATATTAGTAATAGAATCTGGATACTGCTCTGCGTCGCGGTAGAGCTCAGTTCCAGGTATATTTCCTAGCTTGCAAGTCACTGGTCTGGCCATATGTAATAGCGCTCTTATTATGGATAACCCCACCTGTAGCACAGTCAGTGAGATCATCAGTTCAGGTTAATACAGTAATCCAGCCTACTAAAGTAAGAGTCTTAGACTCCAGATACATTTTTGTGCAAAGAACATCAAAATATATACTAAAAAATGTGTGGAATATGTTATTATTCAATGCATAAGGTTTTGATATATTAATGAGGTCCGTAGAAGGTCCAGAAAATTAAATGGTTGCTGGAGTACAGCAGCACTCCAAGGATTGACCAGTTTCGTTAGGTGCATGAAGCAGAAATGTGCCAATTTTGGTATCAAAATGGTTCAAGGAGTCTTCTTGAATCTGACTACAAAAAAAATTAAATTCATACTCATTTACCAAGCAGTTCAGAAATTGTGTGCAAAAACTTGTTATGTCACTGGTGAACAAGTGTAAAATTGTTAAATTTCGGTCAGATTTGAATTAGCTTTGAATTAATGTCACAGATTGCATCAAACAACAGTAAAAAGCATAAAAGGGAACAATTAAGTTTGAATGACCTTAAACCTGACCCCAAAAATTTCTAATCCAATATCAAGTCATTTAAAATAAAAGTGAATGAGCAGTAGCCCATTAATCCCTAAAGAATAATAATCATAAAAATTTCTACATGACAACAACAAATTTAATCCAACTAGTTCAAATTAGCTCCATGGTTTTCAAGTCAATTTTCAACTCCATATTTCGGGACAGTGTTCTTTAGAAGTGGATGATAAATATGAACAAATCATTTTGAAGGCATGCCAACTCATTCTCATCTACAAGGAGAAATTGAATCACAATATTTTAGATTAGAGTGATCAAAGTAACTCAAGACATAACCACTGATAAAACAAAGCAAATACATATATTATACATAGCTTTAATAGTCTCTTGTACAAGAAGCTAATTAATTAACATCAAGAAGCATGATTAGGAGCAATGTATAGATGTACTTACAGATAACATGAGGCCAACTTCCATTTTGACCAAAACAACACCAAGGAGTGCAGCCATGCAGACACAGAAGTCGAACTTGTCGACTTTGAAAAGACGGCACATCTCATGCAATTCGATGAGACCGAGCATGGCAACAATGATGATCGCTGCGAGAGCCACGAGAGGCGTGTACTTGAACAGAGGTGCTAAGAACAGAAGCACCAACATCATGCACACTGCCATCACCACGTTTGACATCGGTGTCTTGCAACCAGCGTGATAGTTCACTGCTGATTTTGAGAAGGGACCTGAATAGAAAGCATCAATATGTTAGTAATTTTCATCCATCTTCATTCGCTTGCTCAAATGATTGCATCATCAACATTGTCTATTTATTGAAATCAACAAAAAAAACATTATCTATTTACGAATCATTCTTTTTAATAACTAAAATAATTTATAAATTAACTTTACATAAGAAGAATGTTAATATTACATGTTACCAAATATTATCATCACATCTGTAATATAACAAAATGGGATAATTCCATCTAGTTCCTTGCGATAGACCTAAATCATAATTTTATAAAAATAAAAATATGATGTCATTTGGGTTCCTCCTGTTCAAAAGTTTTTTCACACAAGTTCTTTTAGATAATTTCATTAAATTTAACAGTTAAATTGCTACTTTAAAAAATTAAAAAATACATATTTAAGCATTAAAAATTACTATTGTAAGCTAAGATATAAATAAAAAAGAAAAGTTGAGGTTATAAGCTTAGCCCAAATTTCTTACATGGAAGAGCTTCAATTTTGTGACGATGTTATAATGAAGTCCAGTAATAAACTTTAAGAGAATTGTGGAATTACTGAGAATGACTCCTAGGTCTAAGGCCTAGCATATGAACTCACTAGTGTAGTCTATATCACTTTCTCCATGTCTCATTTATGTATCTAACAAGATAAAACTCTTCTCATATGTCTCTTAAAGTGCTCTCACTAGTGCCTTCCCCATACGTGCAAAGGTAGGCAATCCACCATGTCCATGCATGATGCGTCATCTTCAATTTGTTGTATAACACTTAGGTTTAAGTGTCATAGTTGTAAATGGAGATAACTCGATCTAGTTAAGAAAGGTGTCTTCCTTCTAGGCATTCATCGATCCATCAAGAGATAGGAGATTAATCTTTGCTTCTACCCTAAATTGCTATCTTCAATTTTCCATGAGTAACTTAGTGGTTAACCTATTTTGCTCAAAAACTGCTCCTAACTTCCCATGGAGTTGGAAGGTCCAACAGGGACCTTCCCTCTCGCCTAATCTGCTTCTTGTGTCGTCCACATTGCACATATTGGCTGAGAACTTAGAACATTTCCATCATTGCTTCCATCTGCTTTAGGATTTGGTCTTTCCTTATTGCAAGATTGTATTTTCTATCGTATCTTTCATTTTCTCGTCACCCTACTGATCTTGTCAAAAGACCCCACACTCAACAAACTCCCACACATGAAATTAGTCGCTCATCTAAGTTGACAAATCTTTACCTCAACATTTTTTTAAAAGTTGACTTATTGTTTTGTGTGAGTTTGAGAAGTCGACAAATTGTTTAAGAGCTAAAGATTGAAGATGTAATTAAATCATATATACAAGGCCTCAGGCCTACCTTTAACATCAAAGAACGAGGAGCTAAAGAAGTAATTCAAAAAGATTTATAAGAAATTATTACATTTGGATAGCACACTTCTGGAGACCAAAAAAGTGTGGCAATTAAATAAGTGGGACCCAATACCAAAATAGGAACGTGTTACATATAAAAAGTGCTTCATTTATACTACAAATAAGTATTATTTGCTACATAAAATAGTTTTTGTTACATATAAGTAAGATTAATCTTATATATAGCATCATATGCATATATTAGCAAAAAATGTTCATACATAGCAATAAAGAAAGAAAACAATGTTAATTGTGAAAAGTGCTATATATATGCTATGTGTAAGTATTTATGTGTAGCACAAAAAGCTTATATATAATAATTATTGCTGCTAATTCAACATATCTACATGCCATGCAATCATTGATACCTGAAAAAGTGAGTTGTTATGCTGCTCAAATGCAATAATTTCTCAAGATTTATAGGATTCTTTTGAAAAACTTAGGTGTATATGGGGATTAATTGATTGATTACCTGTAGTGAGATAGCAAGAAGTAAAGGAACCAACAATGTTCATTATTCCAAATGCAATCATCTCCTTGTTTCCATCTGTCTGCTCATTTTTCAACAATGCCAGGCTTCGGCCTACAGCTATTCCTTCCTGAAATGAAAAATTGTATGTGATATATAAAACTATGCATAAGTTGAACTTAAGATAAAAATGACGATGATATTTTTACATCATACCGCCAGGGCTATGAAACCGGAAACAAGTCCTGCTTTTATAGCAATTGTAATATATGGTGATTGAAACTGTAGTTGAGATATTGAAATCGGGTTAAGACCCTTTTTTAAATCACCCACCTAGAAAAGAAAGAAAGGGAGAATTATTAGAATCTAATAGCCCTTCAGCATTGTAGAGATGGCAAACCAAGAAAGAAAAAGCGCATCAAAATTTAATATATAATATAATTTTAGATAATGGTCATGCATCAATCATATAATAATAATAATAATCTTTTTAAAAATAATAATAATAACAACAATAGTAGATCAATTAAATTTAAAATTTTTTATGATCAATTAAATTTAAGTGTTAAAATCTTATATATCTGAAGTCTAGGATGGGTATTCCCAAAAATAGTTTTTATAATATCTAAAGAAAAAATTAAAAACAAGAGACTTGAGTAGTCTAAATGGATACTCATAATGTAGAATAGAAAATAATCCTTTAAAAATAAAGAAGCAAACCTTAGTCACATGATAAGGAGAAAAGAAAGAGGCAAAAACTAAATTGAAGAAAAGTTGCGTAAAAAAATTTGGATAAGCTAAGATCAACACAATTTGTTGTAACAGGCAAGTTAAGTGGGTGCAAATCAAAATTTCAACCCAAATAATGATATAGCCAAAGAAAGCACAAAACCTCATCGAAAAACTAAAACTGTTGCCAAAAATCACAGTACTTTCAATAACAGAAATCTTTTTTACAACCTTGTACTAAGATGACGAAGATGTTTAAGAAATTTTATGTGGGTTATCGAATTACTCACAGTTTGCACAAATCAAACAACTATCTAGAAGAATTTAGTTTGAGTGGCTCTCTTTGATTATTCACCGAAAAGTTATAGGACTTTGTCTAAGCCACAATACATAGAAAACATAGACCTCTTTTTATTCTTTCTTCTTCTTCTTCCCTAGTGACAATAATGATAGAACTTTGAAAACTTGATAAATTGTGCTTCAAATCTTCACCGTTGGACTTAACCTCTCAGTTAAAATCTTCTTGATGAGACTGAAATGACTTTGGCAAAATCTCCCCTTTGTTGTAGCATTAATCTGCATTCTTACAGCACCACTCTTTCAATAGCTAGGAAAGGACTAATGATTTTTGCTATGAAATTCCAAGAATGTCCCCACACATTGCTATCTTATGTAGGCATTCCCTTCATTAGTTTGATTAGTGGCCAATGTGGTCCCTAATCCACAACCATTCGATAAGGCAATGTAGCCATTTCTTCATTATTGTCTGAGATTCCTTACCTTCTATGAACACGTTCAATTTAATTGAAAAAGAAGTTCTTGTTGAATAGATGAATAAGAAAATCCTTTGAAAGCAAGAATACCTCCATGAAGTTAGGATCCACATTTCAAAGACTTCCTTAGATGGACCTTGCCAATCTTTGTTCTAGGCAATCTTTCCCTTTCAGTCAGGGTTTTTATCTGCAGAATTGGACTTCCATAAAATTTCATTTGTGGTCCTTCTTCGTTCAAGGTTTTATTCCCCATCATAACTCCTGTGTGGCTTTCTTTAATGAAGAACTCCTTTGAGAAACTTTTTTGTATAACCTCCTCAACTTCCCACTTATCCTCAAAAGAAAGAATCCTGAATGATATGGATGAAGATATTATAACAAAGTTGAGAATCATCTTGCTAACTTGTGAGATAGGTTCCAAGCCTATTGTAGTTTTGCTATTGTAAGCCTTCTCATCTTTGTCATAATATCTAACGAATTTTAGTCGATGTGCACTTCTTCACGAGCATGTCCCATATCTAGAGATAACGAACTTAAATGTGCTTTGATCTTGAATAAAAACATCTTCACCAAGTCGACGACAGTCAAGCTATCGCAATAAAAGGTTTATTTGCCTTTAATGTGCCCGACCTCTTCGAGTAGCCTTTTCATCCATAATTTCTCCTTGCCCTCTTTTATTGTTGTTATTAGCTCAACTTTGATCCTCAAAAGTGTTGAAGTTTCGACTGATATGCAATAACTTCCCTTCCAAGTGTAACTAGATATATCAACGTAGAATTACTAGAGTCCAAATCTTGGATTATATCTGCATCTAAATTGCTAGAAGTCTTTAGCTACTCCTTTCCAAAGCAAAAAAACTAACTTTGATGTTCCTTAGATATCAGAGGATTCATTTTACAATTGCCCAGTATTTTTCCCTGAATTAGTAAGAAACCTCCACATGACTCCAACAGTATAAGCTATGTCTGGCCTAGTACATACCATGGCACATACATCGCTTCTAATCACTAATGAATAGAAAATTTTCAACATTGCCTCCTCTTCGTCTAGAGAATAACTCTACTTGGTGGATATTCGAAAATGATTTCTTAGAGATGCAACAATTGGCTTTGCCTTATCCGTGTTGATCTCCTCAATATAAGACTTCTGTGACAAATAAATATTTTTTATTTTCTAGTCCCTCTATAACTTCAAGTCCTTCGTATCAAAGACTTTACTGATCTCACTCTTGTGCACTCCAATCTCTTCGATGTTTTGTCCAATGATTAGCATATTGTCTATGTATAGCAATAGAGCAACAAAAGTCTCCTCACAATTATTCTTCATAGAAATAATTTTTTGTGATGATTCTTGGTATTTCCATTTGACCATGAGCAAATCAAACTTATAGTGCCACTACGGGAAGCTTGCTTTAAGACATACAAGCTCTTTCTCAACAGGGAGACATAATGCTAGCTTCTTTCTGTTCTCTTCGAAGTTTTTGGTGTTGTATTATGTAGATCATCTTTTCCAAATCTACTTATAGGAAAGTTGTCTTCACATCTAGCTATTCAGCATTGAGATTGAGGTTCGGGAGTATGGTGTTGATTTATGACATCATCATTGTTGGCAAAAAAACTTCTCAAAGTTGAATATCATTCTTCTATTTGAATCCCTTCATAATGATCCTTAGCTAGTACCTTGGCTATGAATTTCGGTCTTCACCTTGTATGCCCACTTGTTCTTTAGCTCTCTTCAACCTTTGGGCATCAACACTAGCTTGTAAATGCCATGTTTGTCCTAGGAATCCATTTCCTCCAGCATAGCCCTTCATCATTTATTGTCATTATTGCCTTCCAGAGCTTCCTCGAAATTCTTTGGTTTACATATATCAACAAGAGTGACATATTCGTCAGTGAGGTATCTCGTTAAAGGACATCTCGTTCTCAAAGTTTCCTTGGAACTTCTTCATCGGGCATCGTTGAAGATGCATCCATAAGGACTTTCTTATCTTCGTCTTAGTCATCTTCACCATCAAGAGTCTCTTCCACATCGGTTTTAGAAAACTCTCCCATTAGCAGGAGTCTTACAGTTTCCTTCATAGTTCACACAAAACTCTCCCATTAGCAAGAGACCCAAAAGTAACTTACCCATTATAATTCATTATTCATCTAACTAGAATTATTGTGCTCATGGTATCAGATTTGACTAGAAGCAGTCCTCATTCTTTTAGCAAACTACAACCTTAAAGTTCTCTCGACTAGTATAGATGACTAGATAAGTAAATATTTATAGGAAACTTTGTATTATACTAAGTAAATAATTAATGAGAAATTATATAAAAATAAAATTTGCACAATTACCCTTTTGCCAAATGACACTTAAAATTTAAAAGCAATAATTGCAAAAGGGCTAAAGAATAGTTACTATAGGAATGCCGTGGGCTTGGCCATTTGCCACATAGGCTATAACACCTCCCAACACTACCACAACCAGCGGGGAGACAGCATTTACCCAGAATAATCTTGGAAGCTTTTCTTTCTGCAGTTATAAAGAGAAAAAAAATTAGAAAACAATAAAATTTTCAAACTTATATATCACAATAGTTAGACATAAGAGTATCTCCCTATAGTTTAAGTGTCTTCATGTTTATTAATAAGTTTGGCATCCGTTAATTTTGTCCTAGTATTAAGGATATATGTAGTAAGTGACTAAGAAGGTCAGATGACTTGAATAAAATTAAGTTTAATCCAACACAAGTTCTTATGAAATCAAATGAACTTTACAAAGTTTATCTTTTTAGTTAATCTTTTTGAGTTTTATGATGCCCTCAATACTTTATGATTTATTTTTCCAATTGTTAAACCTTGTTTGGTTGCCTCCCATTTTTGGCACAATTAATATTTTAATAATATTTTAAATTTACTATAAATTTTAATAACTTTATTTCACATCTAACACAAATTTTAATCTTAAAAATTAATTTTATTTTACATCTAATACAAATTTCAACTTTAAAATCAACTTTATTTCACATCCTAAAATAAATTCCTTTCCATTAACTCTATAAAATAAAATATTTTCTCTTTTCTTATCTAAAATTAATATCCAACAAAACAGGCCCATAGACTAAAATGACGTTGAATTAACATATAAACAAAAATTTATGCATATGATATGAAGGTCATTATACAAGGAATTTAAGGATTAGAATTCATATTTTTATATTTAGGTAGTTTAGGATTAATACTATTCTAAATTTATATAGAGTTAGAATAAAATTAATTCAAAGGTTTTAAAGGTTCAAGGTCATTTTATAAAAGTTTAAATATCACTTTCTATAATCTTTGAACTGATTCTATCCACCAAAACAAAGAAATACGGATATTTATGAAATAAAATTAAGAAGAAAATTATCAATAAAAAAATCTTAAGTCTCAAATATAATATGTGAAATTTTTAAATATTTTTTAAAAATTTAATATTTTGTCTATACCTTACACATGCTATGTCCAGATATAATATATTTATGAAATACAAGTCATAATAATAATATGTCACATGCATAGATATGAATAAAATAATAATAATTATTACTTTTAAAAAATTTCAAATAGAATAATGCTTTTAGTGTATAGTTATATTTGTATTAAATTTATTATGTATAGATAAATATGTTGCATGAAAAATAAAATTAATTTATTATATTAAATTTTGTGTAAAATATAAAATATAGTTAATAATTATATTAAAAAATGAATAAATATATTAAAAATAATTTTTTATATTAGAATCACGTAGATTTGAAATAAATTTATTTTTTATTATTTAAAATTATAAAGAATGTAAAAATTAGCTTTATTTTTTTAATTTGTGAATGTAAAAATTAGCTTTATTTTTTTAATTTGTGAATGTAAAAATTAGTTGTTAAAAAAGTCAAGTAACTTTCTTTCATGTTGAATTAGAAATTCCACATACCACTTGCCGTGCTGCAAGTAGAATGACTAGAAAGCCCAAGCCTAACAGTGCACTCTGCCATTTCCACTGCAACATAAAAGAGTAAAAAAATTGTAAATAAACAATCACGTGAGAGCAATAAATAAATTTTTTTTGGTAAATAACAGTTTGGTCCTTTCCCTTTGACCTTGCTTACAATCTGGTCCTTACTTTTCCCAATATCTTTGCACTTTGGTGGATCTCAAGGAAAATGTTTTTTTTTTCTATTGCTATTGTATTAGCCCTCAAATTATATGAATTTTGAATCTTCGATTTTTTGATAAAAAACATCTTCTCAGAATAGAAACTTGACTAACAGAAAAAATCAAATCAAAAATTAAGATCTAGAGAAATTTTTTAAAAAATGAAACTTGAGTTGGAACAATTTTGCAACTTCTTACTATCTTGTGAAAACTGGGGATAATGTAGAAAGTGTCAGAATGTCCCATTATTTTGTGAAAAACGTCAAATTCTTAATTTCCTGAAGCTGCCATGAAAAAATATTTAACACGTCGCGTCAAATCGTATTGTCTGTTGAAAGATATTAAAAGACACAGGATTGTACTTTTAATATTAGAATATAATTTTTTTTTTTTTTTTAGAATCTTCATATTTAGCATGCGAGACTAAAATTTTTGAAGTAATAAAAAACTATCAGCCGACATTTTTAAAAAATATTACTTACATAACATAAATAAGAATTCGAACGGCAATACTTGGTAGAGATTAAGATCCTGTTTGATATGAGGATTAAAATCAGAACCAAAATAGTACTAATTTAAATAATAATATTAATAAATAAATTTTTTTAATCATTCAATCAACACAAATTCTAATATAAAAAAATATTATTTTATTTCAGATACTTAATAATTTTTAATAAAAATATCAACTTTATTTGACATCCTATACCAAAATATGAGTATTTTGATTTATAATGTGAAATAAATTGATATTTTTATTGAAAATTATTGAGTATTTAAAATAAAATAATATTTTTATATTAAATTTTGTGTAAAATAATTAAACATTTTATTTATTATTATTAATTTTTAACTAATACCATTTTGGTCCTCACGCCTAAGATTTTCAATAGTGTACTATCGAGGTGTTCAAATATATACAGTTACATGATATAAATGAAATAATACTAAAGATGCTAGATATTTATGGACTAGGGGTGGAGTTTTGCTCAAAGATAAATAATCACCTAATATTGGAATCGATATTTAGCTTTAATAGAATTCTACTTGAGTTTATTGAATTGTGCCATAAGCTATAGTTGGATTGGATCGAATCAGCTTAGCTTGATCTTTATTTTCTTAAATATATATAATATATTCAATCATTTATTGTTGTGATTAAGATATCAATTATGTGATATTGTGAGTATAATTAACCCAATTTTTTTAAAAAATTAATTCTTAAAGAGCTTGAGTTGATTTGATTAAGGCTAGAGCTAGCTCAAACTTGAATCAAATCGAGATGAGCTGAGCTCGAGTGCTCTCTCATTCCTACTATAGAGGGACAAATTTGGTAATCTTTTTATGATTTTAGTGGTCTGGATGTAAAATGAAACAAATTGTGAAATATAAAAATAAAGATTCAGAGAACATGTATGTAATTTACAAATTTAAAATCCATTCTGATTTCTCTGAATTTACTAATAGATTAAAGAAATAGAGTAACTATATTTTTCTAGCTAATTTTAGGATGTTTCGAGGGAGAGGAGAAAAATTTGGGTTCGAACGGCGCATGTTCGGACCCCAAATCAGCGGGTGCCACGTGTGCCATACAGGTGGGTTCGGGCACACGTGGCGCCTGCTGATTGGGGGTCCGAATGTGCGCCGTCCGAACCCAAGTTTTTTTTGAGGGAGAGGCGGACCTCATGGCGGTTCGCAAGGACGGCGTGCACCACAGAGACCAGATCAGTCTTGTTGGTAAAATGTTGGAGACCCAGCAAGCCCTTGAACTGCTGGAAGATGATGATCAGAGCCGTCCCTCCCATGAACCCCGTTATAGTAGATCTCGAGAGAAAATCGACCAGAAACCCTAGCCTGAAATCAGACCGCATTACCACCGTCGATTCCTTGCCTAAAATAGAAATAAATTGTTGAATCGGATCTCGTCATCGGTGGACGAACGCGGAAACTAACCGGAACATGCCGAGCGCCAGCTGGAGCACACCGGTGAAGAACGCAGCCGTGAAGAAGGTGAACAGGTATTTCTCCGGATCGGTCTCCGGCGAGACGGTTTCACGGATGGTCGAGGCCAGCAGCAGCGACGCCGCGGCGACGGTCCCGACGGCGAGGTTGTTCGAGCTCCCGAAGACGGCGTACACCAGCGGCGGCGTGAAGCTTGAATCTGCAACCAACGAGTCAGTGGGGATTGAATCAAGGAGGGAAAATTGGGACGGGAAGAGCGGTTAATCGATTACAGAGGCCGATAATAGGAGGGATGTTCGAGAGCCTCGCGTAGCTGATGCCCTGCGGAATGGCGAGGCTGGCGATGGTGACGCCGGCGAGTAGGTCGTAGCCGAAGAAGGACGACTTGTATTTGGGGCCCCATTGGAGAATCGGGACGAAGTAGGAGATGGCGGTCCAGGCCTTCTGAGCCGCCGTCTGGCCTGTGAAGTGGCGGAAGGGGTCGTCGGGGAAGAAGGTCTCCTTCACCTGCAATTTGAATGCTGCCGTGAACGGCCGTAGGAGAGAGAGGTTCACCGAATGCCGCTTCCGCTGCTCCATTACTGTCCCCATCGGCACGATGGAGAATGGAGAGAGGAGGAGAGGGCAGACAGTTACGCAAGCTTCTCGATTTGTTAGGGGTACTCGGAGGTGTCAGGTATGCGAATCAATGAGATAGGATTTATATAGAGGACAAAAAGGCGGTGGCGAGGACACGTGTCGTGTGATTACTGGATATTCAGTTATTTTCTCTGCGGCATTCGTCGCGACCGGGAGAATTAGATGAGCCTGAGAAGGGTTTACCCGGGGAAAATTATTAGTTCGGGCTGCGCCGCCGGCTGGCAACCGAGAAGTTTGGATGTCACGTTGCTATTTTGATATTTAGTATAAATATAAAAATATTAATTATAAATAATTAGTGCTAAGTATATATATATTATATATTATTAAAAAATATAATGACAATATACTTAATACTATTAATATTTAGTAATGTAAAATTTATACCTATTAATATATAATTTATATTTATTTTTTTATATATTCAATATTTCGTTCCTCACTATCAAAAAAAATATTATCATACTTATGCTTGTTATTATAATTTTTATAATTATTATTACTTATTATATATAACTTGTACTTTATATTTTTATATTATATTTAGCTTAATAAAATTTATATTTAGGGGGCGTGGTTCACTGTTATAGTAATATTATGTCATATTATTTAAAAATAATAATTATTTAATTTAATAATATGTATTAAAAGATAATATCTAGATTAGATAATATAATATCAATATAGTATTGAATTAAATACTGCATTAGCACTTTTATGGTTTTACTTAACATGACACACTTTGTATTTAGTATTTGTTATATTTTATAGTTAGCATTTTTATGATCATATATAATTTGTAATTAATAGTTTTATGATCGTACTTAGTATTATATTTATTTAATGTGATATGCAGCTTTGTTGACGCCTTGAGCCTACAATAGCAATGTGGTGCAAGTAATTTAGTTGGCCACCGAAATTATAACAAGATGCCGCATAATTTCTTCCTACCCCAATCTATCAATAAGTAAGAGGAAGAGTTTTTTTAGATAAATTATATAGAGGTACCTTAGTTCAAGAGATCTTTTAACATGGTCCTTACTTTTTTAAGTTAAATTATTCTTTAACTTGTCTAGTGATAAATAACATTAGATCCAAATATTATTACTTTTCTTATTCTCACTCTTCAAATAGCAGCATCTGCATCCAAACATCTTCAATCGTTTGCTCTGTCACCTTCGATTGCCTCATGAGAGGAGCGCCAAACATTCAGTCACTCGAATATAAATTTTTTTTCACGAGGGAGAAAGAAAAAGAAAGTGAGAGGGGGCCAATTTTGTTTACAAAATAAGTTGAGTTATTATTTACTTGTAGGAACCTGTTAACACATTTGTAGTTCATATATACTTATTAATTAAAAAAAATACATATATTTCCTCTTTGAGATTCAATTTACATATTTACTATTCTTTGATACTTATTTATGCTTACGCTATTCTATAATATTAAACATTATATACACAATACTCAAGTTAATCTTCATTAAAAATGAACGAAATATGCATGAAATATTCTATATATTGATTATCATTATTATGATTTCGTTTGTTTGGAAGTTAAAAATTAACGTGCTTTAATTTTAACCTGACATATCACATCACAAACAAAATTTAATATTAAAAATTAACTTTATTTCACATCCTACACATATTACTAAAATAATAACTAACTTATATCACATCCCTCATATATCTCAATATAATAACTAACTTTATTTTACTTCATTCACAATTTTTAATAAAAAAAAAATTATCTAAGTTTAATTTTAATCTTACAAATAAACAGACTCATAGATGTTATATTAGTTATTACTGTCGAAAACAAAAAAACTACTAGCTTGAAATCAGGTCGTGGTTTGAGTCATTTCAATTCAAGCCAGCTCGAGCCTTTTTCAAGCCAACTTATTCTCTTTTTTAATTAAACTTTAATTTAATTTGAAGATTCTACCTTTCATTTTTATAAATATCCCCCCCCCCCCTTTTTCTTTTCAAACTCCTAATGTGGGACTAGAGGACATTAGATTTTTTAAAAAAAATTATTTTTAAAAAAGAGAGGGAAGTTTTTCAAAATATGTATGTTATTTCTAGGTGATGGAATAAGAGAAACTTGAACTCCCAGCCTTCAAAAAAAAAACTCCAGCCACTCTTTCACTATGCTAAGTTATTCACCTTACTTGTATGAGAATTATTTATATATCTAATATTTATATAAAATCCTCGAGCTAGAAAATTGGCTTATAGCTTGGCTCGAAAACTTCGATACGAGCTCGGATTTAAGTGTAAGAATTTTAGACTTATTTGTAAGAAGGTAAAAAATAAGAGACCAAAATACAATTGTTTCAATGTAATGCACAAGCCACTCTGCCGTGCGCCAGTGAGGAAGAGGAGGAGGAGGAGAAGAAAAAGAAAAGAAGGAAATAAGTCAGAAAAAAAAAAAATATATATATATATATATATATATATATATACATGTATATATATAAAGTTTCAATTATTTTTCTTCTTCTATTCTCTTCCGTGAGGGTCAGCAAAGACACAATAATTTGACTTAGTTGGCAGCTCATCATCGACAGAGCTCAATAAGTCTGTTGGCTTGTGCACAGCGTCTTGCGACAGGAAATAAAAGAAGCGCATGCGAGAAAAAAGATAAAAATATTCAATATATTTTTATATGTAATTAATGTACATGTTTATATAGATTTATATAGATTTGAATATAATAATTATAAATAAGTTACAAAAGAAAAACAGAGAGGAAGAAAGGGAAAAGAAGAAGGTAGAGAGAATTTGATTAGCTAGCTTATACACGAAGAGATTTTATTGACTCATAATTATGATGAGGGGGAAACCAAATTTGTATGATTTATTTATTGAATTGATAGTAGATTTATTTTTGCACCAATAATTGATATTACAAAGATTTATGATGAAAATATCAAGTTTATGATATTAATTATGTTGTTCTGATAGAATGTGATTCTTACCTAATTATGAGATTATTTATTGAATTTTTGAAATATGTTAGTTAATAATGCATGTCATGTTTGATTGGTTATCTAAATATTGCTATTGGTTGCTAATACTAGATATATTTTATTATAAAATAGAACTGCATTATTACTAAGCATGTATAAAGCAATTTATGTAAATATGATATCAAGAGTGAATTTAAATAATAGAAAAATATAAAAAAATATTTTGTGGGAGTACTTAAAGACGTCGTCAATCCCTAGTTCGAGCTCTATTGTGATACTGTGATTATACTATATAGAGTTTTTCCCATTGCACTTATTGATGAGAGTAATTTCTCGAATGACCACAGATTAATATTGATATTGATACTGATACAGAGGTTTTCTCATTGCACCAACTGACAGGATTAATTTCTCAATGAGATAAAAGGATTGATCAATAGTCTAAAGTAGCTCCAGGACCTTAACTTGAAAGATATAAAGTAAACTGAGATCGAGAAATGACATGTTAAAGTTAATGTTATCGATATTACTCTAGCTTTATTGCTAATATTGTTTTGATATATTGAGCATATCAATGTTGTAGATATTGTTATTAAAACTTATATTTAATTTATTGTATCTCTAGCATGCTATTATGCGTATGAGTTTGGTTAAAAAATTTTGAGTCGTAAAACTCACCCTCTCAAATATATTTAGGTTCACAAGCAGCTATACAGAAGAAGGAGCGAAGGATAATTATTTTGAGCTCCAGAGTTTTCTTTTTGTAGGAACACTATATATAGAGTACAGTGGTTTAGATGTAAATATTTAATCTTATTACTATTTATATACCTTACTTGATATTAGTTTAAACTTTTGTTTAAAGAACTCTGATGATATAATATAAGTTAGTATGGTGGTGTCAATCACTACGATCTGTTATTTTCTAGCTCAATTTATTATTCTGCTGCTAATTATTATCATCTTTTTGAGCTAGAACGTGACAACTTACCACTACCATTGATATTTGAGTTAGGTTAACCATGATTTAATTATAGTAATATTGACAGTGCATCGATCGTTGTTGTAATATTGAAAAATACAGTGCAGCACATCAATAAATAAATCTGAAAAAGTAGTTAATATATAAATATAATCTTTCAAAGCAATGCGTATGTAATTACCCTTAATTAAAAATGTTAGAGTCGACATTAGGAATTTTATAAATTTAACAAAATTAGGCCATATAATGATTTCCCAACTAGAGGCAACCAAATGCAATTTCCCCTTTTTGTTTACTTCAACTTACACTTTTGTGAAATCATTGAAGACAATAAAAACTAAGTTTCAACAAAATTTTCTTTTTATTTTTATTTTTTAATGAGATGAAAATTTTAATTTTGGTATAAGGTTGGGCATATATTTGTATAAGAACATGATTAAAAATATTCTCAATTCAATTCTAAGTTAATATCTTAAAAAAGAATAGACACATATATATATATATATATATATATATATATATAATATAAATATGAGAAGTTTTTTACGAAAAAAATGCATTAATTATATTTATATGTAAAAAATCGAGATCTAATGGTAAAACTCAAGATCTTTTAAAGTTGGAATAAATCTTAGAATTTTATTCAATTAATTCAATGCCAATGACCCTCAAAAAACGTTATAGACTGAAACAAATGTGTCAAAATAGTTATTGATATTTTTCATTATTTTTGTGGATTTTTTATTCATTGGGGATTGACATTCTTAAATATTATAATCTAAATTAAATATCAATTTGATAGACAAGTCGTAAATTACTCAAAATATTACATGAAATATAGTTGGTATTGCGTGAGAAATAACTTTTCTCTGATTAAGGCTTTAAATAAAAATTCAAATAAAATTAAATTTTAGATTTTGATTGGATGCAGAATTGTTAAACTCATAATCAATCAAACCACAGTTTCAAAAAAAAAAAATACCTATACATAAATATTTTTATAAAATTTAAATTAAAGAATAATACATATTTAAAGAAGGTTGTAATATTTGAAGTTGGCTAAATTATATCCAGGTTCTTGAATTTAAGACTTAATAATGCACAAGTCCACGTTATAACATCGAGGTCCCTGAGTTTTAATAATTTATCAAATAGGATCTTTTTACTTTTTTATTATTAAATTTTTTTAAAATTATCATTATAACCCCTCATCCTCTCTCTCTCCTCCCGATCCCCGCGCACACACGCTCTGGCGTCCACACAGCCTCGCCTTGCTCGGAGATTTGGAAGAGAGGCGGCCTCTCTCTCTCTCCTCCCTATCCCCGAACATGTGCGAGGCCGCGTGACCTGTCGGCCTCTCTCTCCTTCCGATCCCCGCGCACGCGCGAGGTCGCATGACCCCCCGGTAGGTCGCACACATCGCGTGGCCACCGGACCCGTCGGCAGCAGCGCAGTCTCGCGCATGCGCAACGATTGGGAGGAGAAAGGGGGAGGGGTACAATGACAATTTTAAAAAATCTTAATAATAAAAAATAAAAAGAACTCATTTGATAATTTATTAAAACTTAAGAACCCAATATTATAATTTAAAAAATATAAATTGTGTATTATTAAGCATTAAATTTAGAGACCTGAGTGTAATTTACTTTTTAAAATTTTATATAATATATATATATATAAAAACTCAAAAAAATCATTCCAATTTTAGAAATTTCCATTCCCGAGGAAAAGCAAACTTTTTATATGATTAGACATCTAGAATAACTATTTAAAAAAAAAAAATTGAAGTTCTTTATAAAGTTGTAAGGTCAATTACAAAAAGGAGGATAATTAAAATTTGCAAATTTTTCACTCCAACTTTATATAATTTGAATATTCTAAAAGATATTGCCTTCCTCAAATACTAACTAGAGTTAAAGGCTAAAGTTGGTGTTATTTTGCAGGGTACTCCCTCTAGTATGCAAATTGATTAACTGGTTAGACCATGTGATTCGCGTGGGGGTTAATACCAAGATTTTAAGTAGTGAACCGTGCTCGAGTCGGTAAGTGAATGATTCTAATTTGATGAGCTCAATATCGGTTGAATCGAATGAGTTCTTAGTCATGTTGCGAGTAAAAATAAGAATAACAACGTCAATTATATCTTTATCTCACTAGATGGAATCTGCTATATGAATTTTTTAGTTTTATTATGTTTTATCAAATAATAAAGTCTCATTTAACTCAGAATATATTAAATTATTCTTTAAAGTTTTTTATCATGTCTTTTTTTAGTTTTCTTCTTTCTCTTTTTACGTAAAAAATATCTAATGATTTAACTTTTTTTTACTAAGACTTCTATTGATTTATAATTTATATGTCTAAATTATCTAACTTGACTCTCTTTCAGCGTATTCGTAATTGAGGCTACTTTAACCTTCTCTCGGATATACTAATTCGATATATTGTCCTTTTGCATATACTCATTCGTCTATCTTAGCATTTTTACTTTTATAGTACTTATCTTGTTTGTGTATTTTTGCTATGTAAATAAACATTCAGCATTGTATAACATAATTAGCTTTATAACTATTCTATAACATTTATTTTTAAGTATGAGTGAAATTTTTCTCACATACAATACACTAAATATTTTTTTTTATTTTATGTACTTTGCTTGAATTCTATTGATAACGTTGCTGTTTATTTCACTATTATTTTGTATAATTCATCTACGATCTCGTAATTGCTTACTCTTTCTGATAAATTTGCCGTCAATTGTCATTTTTGAAATATAAGTATTTCTATGTTGACTCAATTTATATTTTATATATTTAATTTTTGATTTATTAAAATTAAAACCATTAGGTTAAAATGTATTTCTATATAACTCCAATTTCTTTTTAGTCACATCTCTATTTTTATCAATAAGAAAAATATAAATTGCAAAAGGTATGCACCAAGATATTGTACTTTAATTTTTTTCAGTCAAGCCCTCTATAATTAATATAAAGAAATTTTTTATATAAAAACATTTAAATAAAAAAATAAAATAATAACTGAGAAAATCTAACAATAAAAATTGATGCTTCAAATATTGAATAATATAATATAAATAGAATATTAGAAATTTTTAATTTATGAAAGTGCTAATGTGCATCTGTCATATAGAATAAAATCCATAAATTTTTATTTATCATTATGAGATTGAAGTCATTCCTTACTTCTTAAATGCCCATGTATTTTAAAAAAAAATATTATTTGTAAATAATTATTCTATGATCAAAATATTATATATATATAACTATGTGTTGCTTTAATTAGGAGTTATTTGATTTAATATTATTTTAATGTTACGTTATTAATGAAATTTATTCACTAAAATAATTTTACACGTAAAATAAATTTTAAATTCTCATTTTTTTTAAATGTTTGAAATTCAAATATTTGAAAAGGAGTATATAGAGGTGTGATTGTTTTATTTTATTTTATTTTGATTTTTTTTTGGACAGAGTGAGTGTTTTATTTTTGATATTTCTTAAGTACTACTTAATTTGTTTTTATTTCATTCATTTAGGCCCTGTTTGGCGCGAGAACTAAAATGAGAACCAAAATGGTACTAGTTTAAAAAACAACAATAATAATAATAAATAATTTTTTTTAATTATTCTATACAAATTTTAATAAAAAAAATTATTTTACTTCACATACTCAATAATTTTTAATAAAAATATTAACTTTATTTCACATCTTAAATTAAAATACTCAATTCAAATTTTTTGATCTAAAATGTGAAATAAAATAATATTTTTTATATTAAAATTTATGCAGAATGATTAAAAAAAATTATTTATTATTATTATTATTATTTTTTAAATAAGTATTATTTTGATTTTTACGCTAAATAGGACCTAAGAGAGTGATAGGGCCTCCAAGTCAACTTAGAGGACATGAAATTCTTCACCTTCTAACATAAATTACATCAGCTAGCTCTACACCTTTATATAATTTACGAGGTAGTCTGCATTTTTTTAATATCTTTCAAACAGATCCCCATATATTTATGTAGCGTTCATTAGGGGGCCAAGGGCATCAACTGTATAAACTGATTTGAAAGGACCTTATGTTAAAGAAATCTAATCATATGGCCCCTATCTGAACAATTTCAAAGAAACATATGAGAATCAAAATTATACTAGTTTAAAAAATAATAATAATAATAAATATTTTTTTAAATCATTCTACACAAATTCTAATATAAAAAATAGGAATAATTACTTACATGCCACACTATTTCATTTTATTTATACGTTACCCATCCATTCTTAATTAATTATACTATGCACATTCAAAATATTATAAAATTACACACACTTTCACTTATTTTCATTATAATGAGCAATTATAATTTTTCAATAATCTAACTATAGCAATTATTATTTTAAGGATATTTAAATATATTTTGAGTGAAAATCTTAAAACTTTGATACTTAAGTTGTGGTAAGGGAAGGAGACATCCGCGACGTAAAGTGATTTTAGGACAGATCAGCGCTTTAGTGTGACATCGAGAAAGAAAAAAATACGTACTATTAAGGGTAAAAATATAATTTTAATAATTTACTAACGAAATATTTTTTTTCAAATAAATTTTGACTAAATTTTAACTTAAGTACATGTATGTAAGATTTTATAATATTTTAAGTGTGCATAGCTAATTAACTAAGAATGGATGAATAATGCATAAATAAAGTGAAATGGTGTGGCATGCAGGTAATTATCCTAAAAAAATATTATTTTATTTCACATACTCAATAATTTTTAATAAAAATATTAACTTTATTTCACATTTTAAATCAAAATACTCGATTCGAATATTTTGGTCTAAGATGTGAAATAAAATTAATATTTTTATTGTAAATTATTGAGTATGTAAAATAAAATATTTTTTTTCAATATTAGAATTTATGTAGAATGATTAAAAAAAATTATTATTATTATTATTTAAATTAGTACTATTTTGGTCCTCGCGTCAAATATGGCCTTAATTAACAAAAAAAGTACCGATTCTTAGGTTTGAGATAATTTTTTTATCAAAAATAAAGTTTAATTATAAAAAATAAATTTATTTAAAATTTAATATAAATATGAATATTAAAATTTTAAATATTTTATATTTTACATACATTTTAATATTAAAATATTTTTTTTATTAAATTTAAAAAATAAAATATTTTGTTTTTTTTTCAAAAAAAAAAGCTCAAATCAAATCACATGATTTGGCTAATCATTATCTCACACCCAAATTTCACTCGAAACTCATACTTATTTTACTTAATTTAAATTAAACTTAATTAGTTTATGTTTCAAAATTAATTCACTCTTATTTAGACTTTTTGATATATATATATATATATATAAAATTGAAGGACTTTGACTAATGACTACTTAGTATTCATTTTCTTTTTTTTTTATATTAATTTGATAATAGAAATTAAATATATATATATATATATATAATAATTCTTAGTTAATTACACTATGCATACTCAAAACATTATAATGAGTAATCATAACTTTTCAATAACCTAACTATAGTTAGATTACAAAAAATCTGAGTCGTTCATCATATTATTTTAAGGATATTTAAATATATTTTGAGTGAAAATCCTAAAACCTTAATGTTTAGGTGACAGCAAAGAAAAGAGACATCCGCGACGTGAATTGATTTTAGGACAAATCAGTGCTTTAGTGTGGTATTAAAGAAGAGAAAAATATGTACTATTAAGAGTAAAAATATAATTTTAATGATTTACTAACAAAATATTTTTTTTTCAAATAGATTTTGATTAAGTTTTAACTCAAATGTGTGTATGTAAGATTTTGTATATTTTGAGTGTGCATAGCATAATTAACTAAGAATTGATAGGTAAAATATAAATAAAACTAAATTGTGAGGCATGTAGGTAATTATCCCTATTTTTTTGTATATGTTGATGCTCAAAATCATCAAACAATTAATATTGCCTTTGGTCTGATGCAATTATAAGAATTATCTTCGTGCTAAGAGTCGAGATCGTGGAGCGAAGGAGAAAGCAAGAAGAAAAAATAGTAAATGTGATAAAATAGCAAAGAGAGAGCACATTTTTACGTAGAAAATCTAATAAATGTAAAAAAAAAAACACGTATCAAATACTTGTTGTAGATTCAAAATAAGTTTACTGTAATCAAGTAAATCAATTTGTCATATGCATCTGCTTTTACATGCGAATGATATCTCTGCATTTGGATCACAAAATATTACAATTAAATACTGTACTGGAGGCTATTAAGAGCATATTGAGCTCTTGAACTCGTGTTGCACGGGTATTTATAGATCTAAAGTCTAGTTTCAATTGATGGAGCTCGAGTTCACGTGATTGGTGTTTGTTTGAAAAGAGAATGATATAATTTATGCCTCAGATGAATTACTTCATGAGAGCTCCGTGAAAGTCAGCATTCTTTGACTTTGGTCGAGCTATTAATCGAGTGATGCTAATGCTAAATACTATTTTAATTCGTATAGTAATTTATCCAAATTTACATTTATTTTCTGTACTCGAATGTGATAGGAGCGAATATAGAGGAGAAAATGGTGAATATGATGTGAGTAATCAAATTATTAGGACATATATAAATATTATTTTCTAATTATTTTTTAATATAATTAGGATAATATATATACTTTTATATATAATGACTTAATGTTTTACTCTATATATATAATTCAATAAATTTATCAATATATAATTTAAATTAAATTTATTAGATCATGAATTGAACTCAAATTTATTATTTATTGAATTATAGCAGTTTATTTTTCATATTTCATCGGCACACATTCTAAATCATCAATTTAAATCAAAAATAACATCACAAAAAAATAATTAATATAAGATAATCGGTTCCCTAAATTTTTAGATTTTTTTAGTTTACATTTTTATTGCTGTGAAATCCTTCAAATTGAATGTTAATTACTTAATTTCAATTAAATTGAATAAATTTATTTCAAATAACAATATGATCCAAAATCAATTAATGTTCATGCGTCCATAAAAAAAAATTTAAGGTAACATCCGGTTAAATGTTATTGAGATATTTAAGTTATTTAAATATTAATATTATCTAAAGTTTATATTATTTATAAATTATTTTTTTATTTAATTTAATTTAATTATATTAAAAAATAATAGTAGAGAATCATTCTAATATTATTTTCTTGGGTGACATCTAATTTATGAGGTTATTTTTAATTATAAAAATTACTTTTGATGCAATATTTTTATTTTAAAAATTTAAAATAACGTTATATTTTAATATTTATGTAAGATATGAAATAAAATTAATTTTAATATTAAAATTAATATATAATTTAAAATATTATTAATTTAGTATTAAAATTTATATATAATATATTTTATTAGCTTAAAATTAACTCCGATTAACAAACAGAATATTCGCTTAAATTTGAGTGACATCTCGACACTTTAGAGTCATAAATTTTTTAATTTTTTTTTATAATATTATTATTATATAAATATATTATCAAATTAAATAACGCAACCTAATGTTGCGATAATATTGAACCAAATTTTGGAGATGGTTTGCTTTGGAGGCCCACACAATTGATTCATCATGCAAATGAATTCCTTATTTTAGTGCAAGAACCCAAATTTGACAAGCAATTGTTGCTCTTCATATCCCTCTAATTTGGCACTCAAGAAGATGATTGGCCAAATAATTGATCCTCATCTTCTTTCACGATAAGTCATTTGGAACGCGCAAGGAACTTCATCGTAAAAAAATAAGTATTTTTTGGCTACCAATTCTTACCCATGGAACCACAAATGTTTAGTCTAACCATGCACGAGTATTGATGTTGGATCGAGTCCGATCAAATATCCAACTTTGTAATTCAGTTCAGATCATATTTGCGTTAAAGAATCAAGATTTGAGTAGTTTTTAAACAAGCTTGAGTTTGTGTTAGTTCGAGTTTGTCTGTGTCTGAAAATTGGTTGTTTCGTAATATATAGAGTAAATAATAAACAGTTGCTTTCATTTCATAAGGTCTAGTCAATATTACTGCATGGATACTGAAGCGTTAGAGACACATAGAAAATGCTAGTAAATTCAAGATTTATTGTGGAAAGTCGAGGATGCAAAAAAAAAAGCATAACACTACACTTGGTGATTAAAATTTACTATAAATTAATATTGAGTACAATTTGGACAAACTGTTATGATTTTCTTTTTATGAACTTGTTTTATGTTTCATGGCTTAGATCTATTATCACACAACTTTAATACGAATAAATATGAATATAAGTCGTTCCACATACACATCTCCGTCTTTGTTCCAAACATTATTGGGCCTATTCATAGTCATGTATCACTTTTATCATAACAATGATTTATATTGATAAATCAGTGATTACTAACACTATATTGAAGGTTATGCATATACAACATTTGCAAATCTAATTCTAAGACTAATGCTCGGTTCAACCCGAAATCATAAACCTAAATTGACACCAAAATTTAAGCTAATATGTCAAATTAAAACCGACTCAAAATAAGTTCACAAATCACAAACGTATGACATTGGTAAATATATATATATATATATGCATGAATTTGGTAAAATTTTTAGGGTAGATTACATCGAGTTCTCAGAGGTAGAAAAATATTTACAAACTCGTATCAACTTTTTAAATTTCTTTATTTAGATTTATCAAGTTGAAAGTTAGGTCTCAAGGGAATAAAACTGTCACAAAAAATAATTTTATGATTTTACTTTTATATATGAATCTATTTAGGGGTGTCAAAATAGGTTGGCAGGTCGAGTTCGAACCAAACCTGAATTTGACTAGATTTGAATAGATCAATCCGAACATAATCTGTTTATAAAAATGGTTCAAGATCAATGATTCGAATTTGACCCGAATAATAAATGGATTAGGACAATCTGCCAGCCTAACCTATTTATAAAATAAATGTTGATAAATGGATAACTCGAACCAAACCCAATCTAATTATGTACAATTTGAACCTGACTCGTTAGGTCAAATTTCATGACTTGTACCTGGAATTTCGGAGTTGGGTTCGGGTCGGATTCACGAGTTACATCATATATTGTCACCTCTAAATCAATCTTTCTTATCTCTTCATCTCTATGTTTTTTCTCTCATCTTTCTCACTAATGCATATTGCGCAATGCCATGAGAATGGTTACTCGCACATATTTGTGAAATTTACAACTACGTTGTTGATTAATTTGCAGGAATTGCGTGTTTAGTCGCGATTGACTTGTGATTGATCGCTATGCTCGTAATTACACATCTATGCATGAAGTTTTGCAAAGTAAAGATAAACTTAATGACTAACAAAAAAAATCATATAATTTGATGCCAAATAAAAATATATACTCACCTATTTAAATTAACAATTAAATATTATTATTATTATTATTATTATTATTTTTAATAAAAAATGTTATTATTATTTTGAACGATCTGAGTAAAATGTTATGATAGTGTAAATTATAAATAAAATTTTTTGTCAGTTTTATAAATTTTAAATATTGAATATAAAAGCTGTCATAATTTTCCTATTATTCGATAACAGAAAAAAAAATCCTAATAACTTTTAAGGGTTATCCGAAAAACTATGGCCACCGCAAGGGGACAACACTCCCCTCCCTACCCGCTCTCCGATTTCCAGCTTCATCGGTGGAGATTTCCGAAGAACGATCATCAGGGATTTCGATCGAAGACTAGGGTTTTTGTTTTTGCACAATTCCTGCTTGCTTTCATTTTTTTTGCTCTAATTTTCTTGGATTTCTTCAATGGACGACATGGAAGATGACGCGAGGTATCCACCCAACCCCTACAACCAGAGCTACCGCCGCCCCTTACCTTCTTCAAATCCCCCCAATTCCAACGTCCGCAATAGCTCCTATCCCTCGCAGGTTCCCCATGGCTATGCGAACGATGACGGAGATGACGACGATGACGAGCGGAACGAAGTCGATGAACCTGCAAACGAAGAGGATGACGATGATCAAGACGACGAAGATAACTTCGATCGAGGGTATAGCCGGGTAAGGAATGATGTGGAAGAGGAGGACGATGACGATGTAGAGGATGATTCGTCTGAGAGTCGTGGGAAGCGGCGGAGGCTTGATAGGTACGCTCGAGGCTTTGAGTTCGTCCCCCGCGTGGCCCCGTCCCCGGCGGCAAAGCAACCCCTTTCTCGTACTTCCTCAGCCGACTGGTCGGAGGAGACTACATTCGCTCTTCTTGATGCTTGGGGCGATTGTTACCTCCAGAACGGCCGGAAGAGCCTTCGCTCCGATGAATGGGGTGAGGTTGCTAAGAAGGTTTCCCAGTGCTTGAAGACATCCAGATCGGAAGCTCAGTGTCGGAATCGTTTAGATACGCTGAAGAAGAAGTACAAGAAGGAGAAGGCCAAGTACCCGGATTACGCTAGCTCAAGTAGCAACTGGGTCTATTTCCAGAAGATGGACGAGCTGATGTCATCACCTCCCCCCACTTCTGCAGCGATTAGGCAGGACCCTCAACTGCATAGGCTCTCCTGTGGAATCGACGCTGGGGAGTATGTTTTTGCGAGCTCAAAGCTTTATGCTAATCGGTCCAATGGTGTAAATGAGATGAGGGATAGCCCAGGTGATACTGCTTCAGAGGAGGAGGGAGAGGAGGTGGATGATGATTCTGATGGGCTTCCACCGAGAAGAGAGAAGCTGGCTGCAAGCTCAGAATCTTCCTTCAGAATGCTTGCTGATTCAATTCAGAGGTTTGGTGAAATTTATCAGAAAATTGAGAATAGCAGGAGGCAGCAGTTGGCAGAGCTTGAGAGAATGAGGAAAGAGTTCCACAGGGATCTTGAGTTGCAAAAAAGGGACATTTTGGAACGAGCACAGGCCGAGATTGCTAGGCTAAGTCAGGAAGCAGGGGAAGAGGTTGAAGATGAAGAAGAGAGGGTTGATGATGATGGCAACGATGGTGATGATGACGACTATATTGATGGTTCTGCAGAGAACTTAAGCGGGTGAGGTAGGCTTGCTTTTGTTATTTATTTCTATGTTAGTTGTGCTTTTAAACGGTGATTGTTGTGTTGTTATTACTTCTCTAGCACCATCTGATTCTCAGGAATGAATGTTGCAAAAATGTTCATAGATGTGAAACTGTTTCTGTGGTGGTTGTCATATGATTGATGGCTGAAACTTTCAGTATGTACTGCTGTTATTTGTTATAAAAAAATAAATTTGTACCTGGAGAGTGCTTACTTGGAGTGTGATTTTAGGAATAGTCAAATGTTACTATAACGTGGAAAATGGTTTGAAGCCAACTCTTTACTTTTATAGCTAAAGTTTGTCATAGCAGATAGCAGTTAGTGTTTGCAGTTAACTTTAATAACCTTCCATTTCCATATTAAACTTATAATCAAATTGAGATATGTTAACTATCCGACAGTTATTGGGTCAACTTCTTGTTAACTGGTTTAAATTTGAAATCAGAAGAAAATCAATTATCATGAAGTAGCGAATTAGTTGAATGAGAAGCTTAGAGAATTAGTTGATACTATGGCTAGTAGAATAATAAATATAGCCTTTATACAAGAATCTAAAAATGAATTTGGAAAATATATTTGAGGAAGCCATATATTACTTTATGTTGTTCTGTAAAGAGTAGGAATGAGTTGGGATTGGAGTGGATAAAGGAACTAAAGATAATGTTGTATGGTTGAATAGAGTAAGTGATAGATTGTTCGCTATTGAACTAATGATTGAAAAAGATATATTGAATTAATTACATGCTCCACAAGTTGGGCTAAAAGAAAGATGGACAAAACAATTGAAGAAGAATCTAAGAAAGAAATGACATTTATTGGTGTTAATTTAGATAAATCTATATAGGATAAATTATTAGAGGATACATGAAGGCATTGACAATAGGGTTGGAAATGATATGGGTGAATTTATACTTGATTTGCAATAATATATGATTTAGTAGTAACAAAACATATTTTTGAAAATAACAACATTTAATTACCATAAATGGTGGATCTACTAAATCATGAATGGATTAATTTTTGTTAAGATTGTAAGGTTATTTCAAATGTTTGTGAGAGTGATATTGAATTATCGAGGATATATTCCAATGGAGTAATAACTTGTATTAAAAGTAGATGTGGAATGAGCAAGGATTTTCTAGTTTGTATGCTACGCCAATGATCAATAGTAGCCTTTGTTTGTTTAGTTGGTTTAGTTTAACCTACTGATGTTAAATTTGGCAAGTCACATCCTATATATTTCTTATTCTACATAAATCCTATCATGTAAAAAACTAATTTTGTTTCACATTCTATACACATCTCAAGATGAAAACTTTCTTTTTGTCACATCCTATATACTTTTAAAAATAAAATTCAACTTTATTTCACGTCATACACAATTCTCAAGGCAAAATGTCAGTTACCATATGCAGGTGAAGCCATTATACATTTATATTAGTTTAAACTTTTTTAAAGATAAATTTGATTGGTTATATTGTATATATTTCACCTTGTACAAAAATCCGAAGATGTAAACAATTAATATTATTTCACATTTTATACACATCTCGATATGAAAACTAACTTTATTTCATATCTTACACACATGTCAAAATAAAAACTGATTATATTTCATATCATATATAAACTCTCAAGTAAAAAATTTCATCATTTTAAGTTTAACAAGTTACCAATTGCAGGCAAAGTCGTTAGCTATTTATTTTAGTTTTAGATGTGCTTATAATAGAAATTAAAAAAGAAATAATTTAGTGCATTTAATTTTTGAAATGAGACAGTTTTGTTTAGTGGTACTCAACAGGAGTTTAATGGTAGGGTGGAACAATGAAAGAGAGCATTAGATGCCAAATGTCTTAGAATTAGTAAAACAAAAATTGAATATATGATATTTAACTTTTGTGGAGCTAAAATTATTCATTTCCAATCATTTAATTATTAATGCTGAATTAGCCTCTGTGTGATAGGTTTATGATTGGTGAGAATGCTTAACAGTTGCAAGTAGAATAAAACTGGGTAGCTTAAATGGAAAGTGGTCAGGAGTCTTATATGACGAAAATGCCATGAAAATTCAGTGAGGTGTTTTTATAATGGAAATATTAGGTGAGTTTTAATAGGGATTAGAATTTTCACAATAGAAATAACTAGTTATGAAACTTATTGTTACCAAAAGGAGAATGTTTAGATGGATGTTTTGTAAAACTGGAAAGGTTAAAGCAAAAGGCAATTGTATCAGGAGAACGTCCTAGGTATTATCCATTGGAGGAAAAAATATAGAAAATAGATTGAGTGGTATGGATATGCACAATTGATAGAAGAAGAAATACCATTAAAGTGAGTAGATAACATTTTAGTTAAAGGAACAAAAAGAAAAACAGGGTAGTGAAAGTAACTTGGTTAGATGTTCGAAAGATTTATATAAGTTAGAAATGGAATATTGCCTTTTTAACAAGAAAGATGATGTGGTAGTGGATGCTATATGCTAGAGGAGAACCATTGTGTTTGAAATGAAATTGATTGGTGAGAATGCTAGAGATATTGAATATGCAAGATATAGGTTGTAGAAATGGAAATGAACTATATATCATTTTGGATAAGAGTCTTTAGAATAATTTAGTTGAGGTTAACGTAACGAGTGATGGAATTATTTTGGTGAAATGAGTTCTTTGTTCGGAGGTTACTAAAGTCATATGACGATGCTGCCCGTTTTCATTTCGTGAAAATCCCCAATAGAGGAAAGGGCTGTAGGTGATGGCGCATTCTTCGTCTTAGGGAGCATAAATCGTTTTTATGGGTAGTACAGAGTAATAGAAGCGTTACATTTGAATCCATAAATAAAGAAGGGGAAGCCATTTGGGAGTTTGTTTTGGCTATGATTTTATTCTAAGAAATACTTGTTTCAAAAGGTGGAAATCTTGTATGATTACCTTGAAAGACAAGATTAATAATTACTAAATAGACTTATTTTCTTATGAGAAGAGCTGATAAAAACTTTTATGTAAGAATTGTAAGGTTATTCTATGAGGTGCTCTAATCACTCAAACACAAACTTTTGACATTTGATGTCAAATTTTAAGATAGAGAAGTTGAAGAGCAGTTTGACCATCGAAGACTCAATAGTGGAATTTAAAAGGAGAAAAATAAATTGCTTTTAAAAAACATGCTTATGAGGTTAATTGGGGAACATGAACTAGAGTAGATGTCATATGCGCTGAGATGACTAGTGACATATAAAAAGTTGCAAGAGATATTTTTGGTGAGTTGAAAGGTAATGGACTCGTTAGAAAGAAACTTAGTGATGGAATGAAAATGTGCATAAAATAACTAAAGAGAAAAAGGAAATGGTATAAGAATCTACTAAAATGTTAAGTTATAATAAGACTTAATAAAACTATAAGAGAGCGAACAAAGAGGCTAAGTAATATGTCAGGGAAGTAAGAGTTGAATCTCTAGAAGATCTATACAGGGAATTGGGAACTATAGAGGGGAATAGATACATACATATATATAGCTCGAGTAAAGGAAAAGAATAGTTGAGATTTGAATAATGTGAGATGTATTAAGGATGAAGATTAGAATATCTTGATGCTAATGATGAAGATATTTAGGAGAACTTTGAATATATTTTGACGAGCTCTTCAATGAATAACATTAAAATAAGTTTAGAGATCAAGTATTCTTGAGGAGCAAAGGAATATCAATTGCATGAGAGGCTTGTGTCCTAAAAGTAAAAGAGGGCTTCAAAAGATGAAGTTTGGTAAAACTTTTTTGTGGACATCATAGGATCTCAATCAAAGCATGGAAGTGTATGATGATATTGATGCTAAGTGGCTTACAATCTTTTAATAAGATACTTGGGACTAACCTTGTGCTTGATGAGTGGAAGAAGTGTATTTCTCATCCTTGTTTTTAAGAAAAAAAAATGTAGACAAAATTGTAGTGATTATTGAGGAATCAAGTTTGTGTGTTATACTATGAAGCTCTTTGAGAGTTAATGAGGAAAGGCTAAGAATAGATACCAAAGTGTCAGACAAGTAATTTGGTTTTATGCTTGAAAGATTAGCAATTATGACTTAACTTTCTTGTTAAAAGATTGATTGAAAAGGATGGATGTTCTAAAAGGATCTTTTTCTATTTTTATTGATCTTGAAAGATATATGATAGATTACCGAGGGAGATTCTTTTGTGTATATGAGAAAAGAAAGGTGTATCGAGGGAAGTTCTTTTGTGTATATTGTAAACGAATGGTGTATTCATCAGATACATTAATGTCGTTAGGATATGTTTGGAGTGGTTACTAATGTGAAGTCTGCAAGCAGTAATTATAAGTTTTCTGATTGGATTACACTTAAGGTTATGCTTTAAGTTTAAGCATATTTAAAGTTAGATTCATGGTGCATGATTTTTACGAATGATATAATTTTAACAAATTAGACTTGTGAAGGTGATAATCGGAAGTTGGAATGTTGGAGAAGCACTTTAAAAGAAAAGGGATTTAAATTGAGATAGAAGTGTACATGCATTGTACTTTATCACTGTGAGACTAGTTGGGATAACGATCCCTGCTAGAACTTCAAGTTCTTCAGATTCATTATTCACAACAGTGAGAGTATAAAAAGGGATGTTAGTCATAGAATTAATATTGAATGCTTAAAATGGAGCAATGCAACATGAGTTTTATGCGATGGAAAGGTGCTTCTTAGTTTGAAGGAAAATTTTACAAACATATTATCGACACCAGCTATGCTATATGGGAGTGTGTTGTGTAGTTAAGTGATAGAATACCATAATGTTGTTGATGCGGATGTTGTGATGGATACGTGATCACAAGAGTGGACCTCATTAAAAGTGCTCATATCAAAGCTATTAAAGACAAGATTACCGAAGAATATTTAAGATTCTTTGGCCCATAAACACTCAACTAGTGGAGGCCTTTGTACACAAATATAGGCAATTCAAATCTCAATCTTAAATAGAGGAGTGGGGAAAGCAAAACATGACTTGGGATAGGAAGGTAAAATGTGACATTCAATTGCTTGCGCTCATAGAGAGCTCACTTTATATAGATCTAAAATGGAGAAAGAAACTTAGGAAACCCATGTAGCCGACTGCAAGTAATAGGATTAAGGCTTAATTGTTGTTGTTGTTTGTAGAGTTAATGCAAAGGATGTATTGGCCAAAATTACTTGTCAAAATAAGATTCTCAAAGTAGACAAATAATTGGGATACATCTAATGATGACGCCTTTATTTTTTCTTTCATGGGATATCAGCTTTGGCCATCAGGTATGTTTTCACATAGCCTATCATTGTTAGCTAATTTTTTTAGAATATTTAAGCGTTCTCTGAAATTTGCTGTTGAAATATCTTTCATAAATTTTAAATTGAACTTTTGGAAGAAGTGAAAATTAGGGCTGTGTACGTTTTATGCTATTGAGAATATTACTTTCTATGCTATTTTTTGAATTAAACTTAGCGAAAGTCGGCTTAGATGGTTTGGACATCTAAATCGTAGGCCGATTGAAGCTCCAGTTAGAAAAATTGAGTTATTGGATTTTGCCCATGTACAAAGAGGAAGGGGGAGACCAAAGAAGACATGGCAAGAAACTATAAGGAGTGATCCTAGTTACTTAAACTTAGATAAGAATTTGGTAACTGATAGAGCGCAATGGAAACAAAGGATTCATGTAGCCGACCCCACCTAGTGGGATAAAGGCTTGGTTGTTGTTGTTGTTGTTGCTATTTTTTGAATTGCAGAAAGTCTTTCCCGTTTGTTGATAGTCAAAAAATTGTATTTTTTGTTGTATTTATGCCTCTGTAATAACGGTTTTGTCCATGGACTTTTCCTTAGGTGCAACTTGGGCAAGTTGGTCAAGTTTATTATATTTTAACAGACTTGATGCATGTTCTTGGTCTGTTTAACGGTCTTTATATATTGTATATTCTGGAAATTCAGAATATGAGGAAAGACTGATAGAAATTATTTGTACATTAGCCGTTTTTGTAGATTTTTGGCTTCTAATTTTGATTATGTTGTGATGTTATGCCTGGTCTTTCCTAGGATTTTGGTTAGAAACTGGAGAAGGTTTTTTTAACAAAATTATATGCAAACCATATTTTTCCTGTCAAATTGAAGGAATGCCTCCATGTTTGCATCAACAATATTATGGAATTTAACATTTCGGAAGGATGTCAGTTTAATGGTCTCCTTTCTTTTTCCAAATTGCACAAATAAGATCTAATCTTCATTTGGAGATTTTGGATTTAATAACCAAAATCTATGTTCTGTTTTATGTTAGATAGATATACTGGCCTGGTGTTCCATCTGTCCCTTGTTCATTATAATAATGATAATAGATTGTTCTAGCTGACGGCTTTTTTGTTCTTTGATTCTCATTGCAAGTTAATAATTACAAGATTCAGTCTATCTTAGAATCTACTAATTTATTAATTTCTAGTAGTGGGTTAAGCATATTTTGTTAAGATCGCTGAGTTCAATAGACATCCTTTATTTGCCTGTATTGTTTGGTATTAGCACAACATTAGCGAGCCAATACAGGTACTTCACAAATAAACCTAGCATCGAGTTATTTTTTTTTTACTTAACATTTTTCTATTTCTCAGCCTCAAAGTAGTTTCTTTTCCTTCGCCTGATGGATGTGTGATCTGAGGACATGCTCAACTCATGATCTATAGTTAGTCTATTTATCTCAGGTATATCTTGGGGGTGCAGGTAAAAACTTCAAACTACTTGGAAAGGAGGACTACAAAAGCTCATCTTCTCATTAGGATTTCGGATATTTTCCGACTTTTCGTCATTTGATATCTAGATAGATATTGCATTTCTTCTGGTTTGGTGGGCTATTCATCTTTGGGGTCTAGATAGTCGGTGTGCAGGGTTTAGGTTTAATAAATGAGTTAAGCTTGGTATGTTGGGCAATTCAAGTTGGTAGGTTAGGTTTGGGAACCTGTTTTTTGATCAAACCTATTTAAGTTTGTCCCGAACTCAATTAATTTATTAAACAAGTTAAGCATGAAGGCCTGTTCTTGACTTGTTTAATAATGAGTTATCCAACCTAATCCATGTACCCATTTATTATAATTTTTGAGTTATAAAAATTTGATAAATTCAATTTTTTGTATTTTTAATCATTATAATCATAAATTAAATTTATAAATAAAAATGTAATTAAATTATAATATATATAATAAACATATTAAAATTAATAATAAAAGGGGCATTTACATACAGGCCCCAAAGCACAAGTGCTAAATTTAAATAAACAAGTCATTAGAGGGTCAACTGGTCGACCCATTAGCCTATACCCAAGTTTCTTACACAGGCATTAATTGGTTCAACTCATGTATGATCTGAACTTGTATAAGGTCGGCTCATACTAGTTAAACCAGGTCGGGTCAAAATTGCTACCCCTATCTAGGTGTGCATTTAGCCAGCATCTCGTAGTATGTCCTTGCCAGCTAACGACCTCGAATTTTTGAGGCATCTCAAGGTGTTTAAAACTACAAACAGAGGCGTAGAGAAGAGGGCACCATTTGAAAAGCATTGGTTGTCTTGTCACCTAAAAATAACATTGTAAGGTGAGGGTGATTTCATGATGACAAACTCAATCATCTTCATTGAATCAGCGAAGAACATAGGGGACGTATGGCCTAGAGAATTTGTAGGATGGTGGCCTCCCTACGACTTCAGGTTTGTGCAAGCCTACTGTATGTTTTTTTCATGGCCTTTAGTAGTCATAGGGGTGCCTCTTTATGATTAAGCAGTTGATGTAGGCCCTTAGTTGGTAGCAATCATGCAAGTTATGGTTATAGCCGCTGTAAAACTTGTATAAGTGATTTGGATCTTCATTTGTTCCGGGTGCTTGGTTAGGCAGTGGTGGCACCACCGCACAACATATCCCTTGACTTCAATGTTGAAAACATTTCTGCTTTCGAGCTACTTGGATTGACATGTACTTGATATATATTTATTACCTGTTGTGGCCTTGCCAGTGACTTCAAAGAGGAGGAAGACCAAAAATGATCTCCAAAAGCCTTCTTCTGCAGGGACAAAGTCAATCCACTCTTTATTTGTAACCTTCTGTGATATGAAGCCTAGTTCATGGATTCTTCAAGGTGAATTTTGTTTTTGAGATTGTATCGATTTTGTCTCAATAACTTGGCATATCTTCAATGAACAAGGCGTAGAGCTCACCTTGTTGAAGTTCGTTGATGAAAGCAATCGTAGAGCGATCAATGTTCAAACGTGAAACCGATGTATAGATTCATTGGGGCCCTGCCATATTTGTTTAAGAGTGAGGATTGTTCGAGATGTAGTCTTAAAATCTACAAATCTATCCAAGAATTCTTTTGTCAGGTGATCAAAGTTGTAAATGAACCTAATGTGAAGTGTGTTTAGCCAATATAATTCGATATCTACAATGCACTGGAGGATAATTGGTAGTTATAAGTATTGGAAATTGGGTCGCAAGTGAGTGCATTGTTGAATCATTTCATATGCAGCATTGGTTTTGTCTTGCCATCGGGAGCTGCAGGTATAGTTGTGATGAAAGGAGAAGCATTCCATGATCCTGCAAATATCACATTAGTAGGATAATACACCATGAGTTGACTCTTGCCCTCTTGGTAGAAGACCAGTTGCAATTTTCCAGAGTGACTAGTCTTTGTGGCGCGTACGCCAAATAGGCCAGAGCGCGCGTTCCTCCAATAGTGCTCTGAGGCCTTTGTGAAAATGGTGTTCTTAATCTCAGGGGTTGCAAAGTCGGGTTTGGGGCTTAACTCTTGATATCGGGAAGGTAAGGGTGCCTGTGTTGTAGAATGGTTGGTAAGGCCTACACTAGGGTGTTTACTATTTCGATCATTTGCGTGTGTACCATAGTTGAAGTGATTGGTGCTTGATGGTGTGGAATATCAAGGTGAATGAAAGTGGTGGAGGATAACAAAATAGTTAGATCGGTAGTGGGAATAGGTGGACTTTTCAGCATTATTTTCGTCAGCCATGTGGAGAGTATAAAGAAAATATAGGAATCCTCTTGCATGAGAGCACCAAATTATTGATATGAAAAGTAAAGTAGTATCTATGATGAATGAGAAAGCAGGAAAATTGAAAAAGAAAAAGATGAGAAATATAACCAAGATTTTTATGTGAATCCTGAGTTTTCGGTAGGAACCCATGACATATTGAATCTAGTAATTTAAAAATGAACGTTCTATTGGTCTCCTTGTTGGAGGAGTCGAGGGATCAAATACAAACTTGGAGGAAAAAGATAAAGAACAAGGTGAAGAAATGACAACATTACTGAATATGTCCTTCAACTTTTTCGATCCCACTTCATTTCTCAGTAGTTGGGTTGTTCTGAGGGAGGACATGTGTCTAAAAGTGTCCTCGCTTTTTTTTCATTTTTTATCAACAGAGGTTCTTAGTGGGCTAATGATGCTTTGCTCTCCTTTGTTATTTCTCAGACTGGGCAATGGGGACTTCTCCCCATGTCCATGTCCACTTCCTTTGGTAGCTCTGACGACATACAAGAGAGTGGTGGGCATAACCATCTCAGGCATCCTAGTCTGCTTTAGAAGATTCCTTTCAGATGTCAACTTATGGTCGGGGGAGCCCATGTCGGTGCTTGTCAAACATAAGGGCATTGACCCAACACTAAGAGTTATGACTCGAACATTAGATCTTTGGTTAGAGTCTTTGACTTTGACCGCTTTCTCCAGTCAACTCCCCGCGGGTGTTTGCTACAGAATGGCTCAGTTGTGAGGCAATTTTCCAGTATTAACATATGGTCATTTTTTTATGAACTCCCTTTTCCACGAAGGTTCGAGGTCTGATGGGGAGACCTTTATAAAGTTAACAATTGATTTATCATCAAAGCCAAAATGGTAACAATGTTAATGAAGATTCAGTACTTTGTTATGCATTCAACAAATGAAATAAACGAGGGTAAATTACCCTATGGTACTTTAGGTTATGAGAGTTCTTTATGTTTTATTTGTATTTTTTGATTATTTTCATTGAGATCCTTAAGTTAACCTCCATTTTCAGGCAAGACATCCAACTTTGAAAATTTTCTATTTCATAATCGGTGTGGTTTAATGTTTACTATGATGTTATTATTCCATCGTACTTGGAGATATGATTTGTTTAGTTTAATGATATATTTAGATAACATTATAAAAAATTAGAAAATTATTACTCTAAAATGTCATTTGGTGACATCTCAATGGCACTTTAATGGTGATGGAGAGAGATGAGGGGTGATCGATTTTCTGAAGGGGTAGGGGTTTGTGGAGAGCAGTTAATGAGAAGCTTTGGGATAACAAGGATAACGGCGTAGTCTTATCATCTTTTAATATAATGCATCAAATCAGACAAACAAGAATTGATTGATAAGGTAACATAGATATCTAGACAATATTGATTTTTAAATAACATTAATATCTATATTACACTCTCTTGATCCAAGCTTTAACAAATTATCGAATCATATAGATAATTATGCGCTATGAAGCATGGACACTTCAAGAACCATGCCGTGTCCGTGTCGGACACACGGACACTTGGGGACACACGAGGACACCCGGGGACACCGTGTCGGACACGCCAAGTGGCGTGTCCTAATAAAATAATATAAAAAACATCTTAGGACACTTTTGAGACACTTCTAGGGCCTTGTTTGGTTGAAGTCAATTTTTTTGCTCAACAAATTTCAATTATAAAAATTAACTTTATTTCATATCCAACGCAAATACGAATATTAGAATTGAAAGTGTTTCACAACCGTATCCTCACGTATTTGTATCCTACTTTTTTTAAATTTGTCATATTGCTATATCAGTATTGTATCGTATCTGTATTATCGTATTGTACTTATATTTCATAAATTTTACCTAATATAAGTCAAAATTCTAAGTTATCCAAATTAAATCAAATTTCTTCCTTTTTTGTTGCCCTTAAGTCTTTAAAAAATGAACCAATCGCAAAAAGTTTAGAATTCTAGCTTCACCTTTATTCTTCTTTCATCTTCAACACTGATAGCTTTTACTTTCTCTTATTATCGTGCTCACTGTGATTGTCCTAATAAGCAAAATTGTATTTTCTCTTACTCAAAGTGAACACTAAATTTATATCTCAAATCTTTTTAATATCGACAGCTTTTGTTCTCAAGTTCTCATCTTGATTTTATGATACTTCAGTACTATTTACAAGTTGTTTATACTTAAAAATTTAAGCTTGTATCATGTTTTATATATTTTTTTTAAGTATAAATTGTTAATTTTATTATTGTATTTGGCGTGTCATGCCGTGTCCATGTCCTATATTTTGGAAAATCACCGTGTCGCCGTGTCGTGTCGTATCCCGTGTTTCTGTGTCGTGTCCGTAGATTATGCGTATACAAAATCAAATGTTGGAAGCTTATATGTCCTTTTTTTTCTGCTTTGTTTTGATCTGCCTCTCACATTGCAATCTCCTGCTTCACAGGCTTTTTATCTCCAGCATCCTCTACATGACAGCCTACAGATGACCGGAAGGACCAAACACGGCAAGTCGTGGCTTCCAGGCTCTCCTGTTTGAAAAGTGTAGCTGTCGATTCATAATAAGTGTCGACTATTTGCTTTGTGTATCTAGAAAAAATTATATGTATCTCAAATTTTTTTTTCTTTTTTTGTTATCGCAACATAATTGCATCCGGGGTTGGAATCTAGTTGAGTTTGAATGTTTTGATTTTAATTTAAATCTTTTTTAAATCATCAACTTTGATTATTTTTCTCATTTTAATCAAGCTGCTGAAGATGGTAGATTCAGTGGGGGTTGCAACACAGATTCACTGGCTATTCAGAATAATTCTATTCGGAGTCTCGAACTTGCCTCGCAATATTGAACTTGAAACAGGTAATCCAACAGATTTACCAGTTTTGAATTACGAGCCAACGATAGTCGGTAATATTGAGTCGTGTACTTTTACTCAATTCGGTGTCGAGATGAATTCTATCTAACAAAATTGATGGGTAACTTAATGAAGTTGGATTTAGTTTGAATTAGGTTGTCTTGTAACAAGCTTTCAATACTCTGTTACAGAACATGATGTCATTTTTGAAACTTCTCTGATATTCCAGAGGAGATGGGAACAAGTAATTTCATTTTCCGGCATTTCTCTCCTATAAGTGAAATATTTTAAAAAATAAAATAATTTAAATACTAAAATAGGAAACTCCTTGATCCTACTCATTTATAAGTGATTTTTACATGAATTATCATAATAACTAGATTTATTAATTTTCATTGATAATATCATTTCTTTTTGACTTTTATTTTTGACACCTAAATAAAACATACTAGTTATTTCTTTTGACTTGAATGTAACCCAAAAAGTTTAGTTTAATTTGGACTCACATAAGTTTTTGACTAAAATACATAAAAATAAAATTTTAAAGTGAAAAAAAAAATGATCATCAAAATGATTTGAATTTATGTTATATTCCAGTCCTGGAATCCATTCAAAACTTTCCAGAAAATGCTGAACCTAATGTAAATTGAGTAGATCCCATTACCTGTTTCTGTTCCAGAAACCCTAGTTAGTTGGTTAAAACTTCCAAGGGTGTGCCGCAAAGCTGATGGGCCCTTCATCCGGCGGCTGCGCGGCTTATCTGGTTGGGAGAACGAAGATGATCGCCGCCGCCGCCGCCGCCGCCGCCTTACTGCCGGAGAGCTGGGATCTTCTTCCAGAGGCGATATCCTGTTGCGAGAACTTCAGAAATCGTCGAATCGCACTTCACACAAACAAGTGAGGGAAGAAAGGGAAAGAGGAAGATGGAGATAGGAATGAAAGTAAGAGCAAAAACTCTCATTATACGTTACGGGATTTATTTACAGAGGCAAACCCGGAAGCCTGGTTACGAAGAAAAGTTCAATTTAAATGCCGGTCAATATTACAAACCAATAAGGCAACGGTCACCTGCTTCGGAGCTATTTGAATTGGGGTAGAATAAACTAATCCGGGGCAACTTATCCTAATTGGGATAAGTAATTTAATATAATTTTGTGTTTGGATAATAATCTGGATTAACTTGGTATAACTTTGTATTCTGTTTGATAAATTAATAACTTAATCCAGGATAGTAAATAAAAAAAAAATAAAAATAGAAAAAATATATTTACATATCTTCCAAATTTATGATCTAATCAATAAAAATAATAAGCTTTCAAGTACATGATCTAATTAATAGTTTGATATACAAACACAGAAATAGTACAACCTTCAATATGAAAAATAGAAAAATATGAAGTTGCAAATATTATTAAATCATATAAAAAAGATAAAACACAAATATTATTATCAAACTTCAATAACAACACAATAAAATAAAAGACAGTTATTTGCAGAAAACTAAAAGAGCGAATCAATAGAAAGTGAGGGAGGATCAAAGGATAGGTTTGGTTGATCAGTAAATATTGACATTTGTTCAAATTGAGCATATTGTATAACAGTAACACCAATTCAGGTTTCTAAGCGAGACACATCTAGCATCATGAACACTGTAACATTGTTAGTAGTTTCATTAAATGCATCTACCATTGCACAAAGGGCGGTATTTGTTAAATTTTGCATAGATGCTAACTTCTTCATTGCATCCTCCATAGTGTACGACATTGCACGCTACATTGCCTGCAACGCAACTCTTGTTTTTTGCCATCTACATTACTTACGTGTTTCAGCCGCACGCTTACCTCCACTTCCAGATGAAGGTTGGCATGTTACATTATTGTCTTCAACGAAAACATAATTCTCAGCAAAATTAGAACCTTCTTCATTAATATATCTAACATCAAAATCTTGATTGTTAAACTCTATATCATTTCCATGAATATTTAACTCCATCTCTGGAGACTCGGCTGTTGACACGTAATTCACAGAAGACCTTGCGTGGTTTCTTAACGCATAAGTGTTTTTAATCAACTCTCCAACTATTTCATAATTCTTAAAGGATTTTCTTCGTAATGATTCATATTCTGGGTGAACCTATAGAAATTAAAACTATAAGTTGAAGAAATAAAAAATATTGCTACTCAAATTTGACAAATAATACTATAATACACCTGAAAAAATTTTTCCACAGATCATCAGTGACATCTGGTATGTTTTTAAGTGGATCTCATCCCCATCCACTTCGCCCAACAAGTTCATGATATTTTCTATATTCTTTTGTCAATAATTTTCAAGCATCTTTGAGTTATTGAGTTATTTTCTTAGTACTCACTTGGCTATTGTAAGCTTTAGTTATCACAGTCCAAGCCAAAGATATTGGATTCCCATTAATCACATCCTCGTTATTGTGTTTCTCAGTGATTAATAAAATTAAGACATCTCTTTCTTCATCGAAATAGTTTGGATATCTAGTTTTTCTAGTTGCTTTTAGATTCGGGGGAGTAATTTGTGCAACTTTTTTTATTTCTGACACTTTTTCATTAGTAGACATGGTTGACAATAACTTTTTAATTAACAGCTTACTTTGACCCATGCGTCGAAAACCGAAGTTCATATTCTCTAATACAAATAGTGTATTAGAAGTAGATTAATATAATAAAGCAGCCGTGTGATTTAAAAATATGAAATGTGAAATAAATTCAAATAAGCAAAGATGTCACGTATAAAATATCGTAAAATCAATAACTCAGAGTTAAAGCTCATCATTGTCTCTTTTTAATTTATATTTATTGTGGGCTCAGTAAAGTAAATATTTTATATTCTTGCACAATCGATAACTCTCCATAATTCTTTAATCTCATTATTGCATCTATCAACTCAGTCTTTGCTTGGCAAAAATCATAACATTCTCATGTTTACCTCTTCACCATAACACCAAGAATAATTGACATTGCAAAAAAAAAAAACTTAGGTTAAGAATTAATCAAGTGTAGAAATACAGTAATTATCCCAATCACAATAATGAAACAATATCATTGCCCACATCTTTAACATAATGAAAAATCAAAATCAGCTAAACTATGCAGCAAGTTCACAATATTATCTTTTATGCAAACTGAAAATGTATACCTGCAGCTTTTAGAAAACCTGAGCGTGTAAGTCGTCTGATATAACAAATATATGCCCAATTAGATGGCTCAGTATCCGGCTATTTCATATCACTCTCAATCACTTTAAAAAAAGAATCATAAATTGAACTAAGCCAAAGATCAACAAAAATAATATGATCAAACAAGTGTAGTATCCAACAATGTGGAACCATAAAATTAACAAAACCACAAAACAGAAAAACTACAAAGACAATATTATTCGAATAAGTACAGTATCCAATGATGTGAAAACATAAAAACAGTAAAGCTATAAAACAGAAAAGCCACAAAAATAATATGGTTCGAACAAGTGTAGTATCCCATGATGTGAAACCACAAAAATAGAAGAATCACAAAAACAATATGATTCGAACAAGTATATATCTAAAGAAATACAGAGACATTAGAAAATACATAGCATAACAAATATTTATATGGATTTGTATAATTGAACTTTCTAAAAAAAGCACAAAGACAACGGAACCAAACTAATATACTGAAAATAGAAAGTGCATGTAATATAAGCTAGCACATCCAGCAATAAATAGGAAAGCCAATAAATAATTAAGGTAGAAAGCAGTCAACTAACTTAACTCAAGTAACATGACATCCACCAATAAAATAAAAAAATAATAATAATTAAAGTAACAAACAGCCAACCAATCATAATTAATATAAATAATAATTAGACAATAATTTTAAGATATAATAATAATAACAATCAAGCCTTAATCCCACTAGGTAGGGTCGGCTATATGAATCATTTATTTCCATTGCGCTCTATCAATTAACAAATTCAGACAACAATTCTAAGATAATAAAAAAATATAAGTTATAGTTGAGAGTAACATGGTATATTATAGAGGTAACATGACATCTTTGAAGAGCTAACATGACATATATGAGATAAATCTAATAAGAATAATAGAGAAGACATCAGCCTCAATTTTAAAGAAGCCTAATAATAAAAAGTGAACTCTATCTCAAGATGAACACATAAAAGCTCTCGGCAGCTGATAAATGTAAGTTAAATGAGAATGAAATAATTTCAAGATGATCCTTTCATTAATCAGCAACGTCACAGAGGGGCATCATAATATGAACACGCAAAAAAATAAAATAAAATCCAAGAACATATTATTGCAGCCATGAAACCCTCTCATCAGTAGCCAAAATGAGATTGAAATCTAGAAAAATTAGATCTCTTTTTGTAACAAAAAAAAATCTATAATTGTTGTACAAAACAACATGGTAACAATATTGAAGAAGAGGGAAGGAGATCAAGCCAAAAAAGCCTCACCAATCACACAGAGGAAGAAATGGAGGAAGATTCAGAGGAGAAGAAGGTGGAGGGAGATCATGTTGAGTAGCTTGCCGAAACCCAATGGAAGAAGCGGAAGAACTTGTGCAGCGGAGGAGATGGGAGATTGGGTTGAGAACAGTCTCACCGAACGGTCGGAGAAGGAAGAGGAAGAAGACGCAAAACACTCACTGAAGGCCAGAGAAGGAAGAGGAAGCAATCGCAGTGGTGGGGACACTATGATCTACTGTCCATTCATTCCTGGCAGAATTTATCGTCGATAGCCGAGATCTAGCCACACTGCTTCGATCTGGATCGACTGACTATTGGGACAGATTTAGAAGGATGAATGCTGCGGATTGCTGACTCGGTGGATTGGAAATCTTTTATTCATTTTGATTGATTGGAGATTTCATTTTGGGATGATTTTATTTTTCGCATTTATTCTGTATTAGTTATTTTTATTTCTGTGATTGTTATGTTAGGCATGTTATCTGATATTTTCTTGTTTGTGTGAGAAAATTATCATATTATGTATTTTCTTTATTGAAGTCTATATAAATATTTTTCTGTTATTTTTATTTTGCTAATGCTGAATGAACTTGATTTGTATTTATTTTAGAATTATTTGATTCCAAAATGTCGATATCTTGGATAGGGAGAATTCTTAAACTCTACCCGCTACAACTTCTCCCCTCCGAGTTTGATTCTATTCATCTTACACCCTCCAACATTTAACTCAACTCATGCCGATCCGCCTGCTTGCCTGCGTTCCTGCATGCAGTTCGCTGACTCGCAGATTACTAACGTTTCCGCTCGACGCCCTCGTGACGTTCCGTCAGATGCACCTGCTCTCCGCCCGCGCTCTGCTCGCGCGTCCCAGCTCCGCCCGCGCGCGCCCCGCTCCGCCGGCTCGCTCGAGTGGGTCTGCGCCGGGAGGCGCTTGTTGCCCGCTCGCCCCCCCGCGCGCGTCTGAGCCCCGGCTGCGTGCGCCGCCCCCGTGCCCCGCCCGCGCGAGTCCGCGCCTCAGCGTCTCCCGCGTCTGCAGCCGAGACTGCCGAGTTCTAGTTTTAAGAAATTACAACGAGATCGCTAGATTATCTGACTCAGTTATTAAATTGGCTAGATAGAATACTCTGTATCCTTCCCCTCTTATGATTTGCTTGAACTTATTTCGCCTGTGCGGCTTTTCATTATTGAGTGCAATTTAATTATTTTTAGTTAAATATTGTGAGATCCCATAATCTTATTATCATATTTCTGATTTGTTGAAAATCGAATCAATTCTTAATCTAAATTGATATTTTTTTCAATTACTTTCGATCTAATTTATTTAAAATTCTGAAAGAAAACGATTTTACGAATTTAATTAAAATTGTAAAATTGTTCTTTGATATTTTAGCATCAGTAGTTTGTGAATAATTTGCTCTATAAAATTGCTGATCTCTAAACTGCATCATCATTCATCTATCCCGTATCACGCAGAACAGGCGAAGCGTTTACCCTGGGGTAAGCGGGGTAGCTAGGCAGAAGCCGAATCGCTGTTTGGTGAGTTAGAGGTTAACTTAAGTTAACTCAACTAACCCATTTATTCATATGGTAATGGTTATCAACAATCTTCTTGCTTAATCTTCACGTCTTCATCTTTCCACTTAGCATCGTCAAGGTTCGACTGAGTCTATCTGATCAAGACTTGTGAAATATACCAATGTCCTCTGTACTGTTCGCCGTCCCAAGTCTTCCTCCAGCTGAGTATCAGGTTGGCCTCCGTCATTTTCCGCTGTTGGAATCTCTCCCTCTTCAGGCCGTGCACTCACCTTCTTCTTGAGTAGAGATAAATGAAACACCAGCTGAATTCTTGCTTCCTCAGGTAACCACTCTTTGTAGGCCATTGCTCCCATTCTGGTTTCAATGCTTGTGCTTCATCTCATTCTGTGCCACTTGTAAATGCTGCTTAAGAGCTGTTCTCATCTCCTCTATTGCTGTCATTAGTCAGGGTTCTGTCTACTGCCTCCATAGCTGAGTCCCCATCTTCATAGGGCACATGAAGGGAAGGGGGCTGACCATATATGCCTCATAGGGCGGTCATCTTGATAGCTGAGTGAAACAGCGTGTTATACTGCCATTTTGCTTAGAGCTACCACTTCATCTAGTGCCTAGGATTATCCCCTGTCATCCTTCTTAAGTAACCCTCTAAGCAGCGGTTAACCACTTCCGATAGTCCATCTGTTTGTGGAAGTAAGAATGGAGACTCCTTGCTTCTTGAATACTTCCTTTTGAAAGGTGTTTATGAAGATGGGGTTTCGATCACTTACTATCCTTTTAAGCATCCTTTGGAAACTAAATATCTGCTCCATGAAAATCTGGGAAATGAAAGGTGAGGTACATCAATGGAATGTAGGTGGGTTCCCGATTACTTATGAAGTAAGTAGCCCCTCGATGAAGTCCATGGTAACATCAGGCTATATCTTCACTGTAATGGGTGGTAGGCAACATTCTTTGACTTATGTTTTTTATATACTTCACAATTAGCTACTACCACCCTCACCATTCTTTTCAATTCCCTCCAATAGAATCTGGATTTAATTCTTGCAGTTATCCTTTCCACACTAGAATGCCAATTGTACAAATTTTCTTCTTAATTCTAGGTCCGTCCCAACCACAAGCTTTCTACCCTTATCCAAGAGATTGTTGCTTCGAGTCATATTTCCTGCTACTTCCTCCTCTGCCCGCTGTTTTAGCAACTTCTAAAATCTGGGTACACCATCCGTGTTCCATGGTGAGGATTGTAGATATGGCTGCACTCTCCACTGAGATGCCTTCTGGATTTCTAGATAGCGCATCTGCCACCATTTTTTCGCTTCTCTTGTGTTTGATAGTGAAGTTGTGGCCAGCTTGCTTGGCAATTCATTTTTGTTGTGCTGCTGTGGAGATCCACTGCTCCATTAGGTACTTCAAGCTTCTATTGTCAGCTCTGATGGTAAAGTAAGCCCCATCAAATTAGGCCTCCAGCTTTGTACAGCAGTAACAATATCTGCATCTCCTTCTTGTAGGTAACTAGCTATTGTTCTCTATCTAACAATCCCTTGCTCAAATAATCCAGTGGCCTTCCCCACAGCAATAGGATAGCCTAGTTCCTTGTCTAAAGGTATTTGTCTCAACTTGAAATTCCTAGGAAAACCTAGCAATGAAAGCACTGGTGGTGAGCTTATCCTCTTCTTGAATTCGTAAAAGATTCTTTAGCTGCCTCATTCCACACAAAGCTGCCTTGCTTCAATAAATTGGTGGGGGGTTTTCTGATGATGTCATAGCCCTGTATAAACCTTAACTTGTTAGGCCAAGAACCTCCTTCGTTCCCTTTACAGACGTAGGAACTGTCCATTGCAGCATTGCTTCAATCTTCTATGGATCACCATCCGCCATTCTGAAATCAATAATGTGTCCTAGATATGCCATCTTAGCCCTCCCAAACATACACTTACTCTAAGAAAATAAATGGTTAGCCCTGAGAGTGCTATGAACCTCCTTTAAATGATTAAGTGACCTTCCCATTCCTTGTTACACTTACTCCCTCAAATGATCAAGTGAGCTTCCCATTCCTTGTTACAGACTAAGATGTTGTCAAAAAAGAATAGCAAAAACCTTGTTAAGGTCTAAAGAGATTGTTCAGCAAGCCTTGAAAGGTTGCCGAGGCATTAGTCAAACCAAATGTCATGACTAAGAACTAATAATGCTCATCATGAGTTCTAAATCTTTTGTGAACATCCTTAAGGCTCATTCTTATTTTCTAATACTCAGATCTGAGGTCCAACTTCCTGATATTTGAACTCCCATTAGTTCATCCCAGAGCTCTTCTAGGGAATTAAAATTTAGTCTTGACTATTTGTGAGTTCAGCTTTCTATAGTCCGCACATAGCCTCCAACTACCTTCATTCTTCTTTACCAACATGATTGGGGATGAAAATGGACTGTGGCTATCTTGAATCACTCCCAAACTCTTCATTTCATTGACCAAATTCTCCATTTCTTCTTTTTTAATATGTGGGTATCTATATGATCTTATATTAACAGATTCCGTCCCTTGGTTTCAACACTATAGAATTGTCACATTCTCTGCTAGGAGGTAAGCCTTTGGAATCTGACAACACATCCTCAAATTCTTATTATAGCTGTTGTAAATGCTGCAGCTACTCTCCTTGATAATCTATCTGCCCTTCAGCTGAGTTATGACAGCTCAGTTGAATTGCACAAAGCTGTATAATCATTAGCAAGAGGTAATGTTGCACTGAATGTCTGGTTTTGTTCCCAACCTGTTAACTGCACACACCTCCTCTGGTCCCTCTCAAGATCACCTTCTAACCCTTACACTGAAACTTCTTGAGAAGTTACTGAAAATCCAAGTGAATAGGGCCCAAGATGGATAACCACTGCACACCTATTTGATCATATCATAGCCACCCAAGGGAATGATCATTGTATCTGCTGGAAACTCTTTTTCCACCATCTTCTAGCATAACTCCTTGGCTATGGATTGAGTGCTCGGGTCACACCAATAGCTAATTTAACTAGCTAGTTGGGAACTGGTTCACAGACATTGTGAGGCTCCTTAAGATCTCCCGGATCCATGAAATTATGAGTGCTTCCCAACAAAATGTGGATACCTTGGTCTCCTAGATTCCCTTTTACAACATTATGTTAATGCATGAATTCCCATAATGACATGGAGAGAAAGATGAGCTTCCTGGTCTACATCCAATTCCTAGGATCCCTCATCAGGCAAGACTTTCGAAGCATCCCCTTCTGACTACTGCCCAATTACCTCGTCTAATTCCCCCTTTAGCTTGTATCATGTTGAGCTATCTCTTTGGGTACTTATATCCTGAGATGAATTTCTCTTCACACCAAAAGCACAAACCCCTTGCCTTTTCTTATTCTTGCTTAACCTAGTCGATGCCACTACTGTTGCTTTTCTCTGACCTCCCTTTCCACCTCTAACTGGTGTGGACAAGAAGTGGTTATTGAAGTAGGATGTCCCCTTGAAGTTCTTCAAGCTTTTACTGAGCATGTATAGAGGCACCTCCTATAATATGGCTAAGCTATATGTGTGTTCAATAGTCTTGGGCATCATCAATCTAACTTGCTACGTGATTTCCTCCTTCAGCTAGCCAAGAAGCAATTGATGGCTCTACCTTCTTGACATACCATGGTATTCAAGGTGTTGAACTTGTCTTGGTCCTTAAGGACAGTTCTAGTTTGCCTTAGTTTGACAAGCTCTCCCATAGGGTCCTTATATGCATCCCAAACCTCCCAAGAACATCCTTCTTGTAGCCTTTCATACTCACCTTGTGCCCATGATACATCACTTTGGTGTTAGTGGAGAGCCTGATGTTCTAAACAAAGACTCAAGATAATTTGCACTCTTTCGATGCATGATCCACTTGAAAAAATTGTTCATAGTAAAATACCCAATCTCTTACTTATTCTTCAAAGAACCTTAGGAATTCTACTTTTGATTGATAATGGGATATTGATAATTTTGATAAATCACATAATGGAAGGTTGAGGAGTTCCTGCTCCTTCATTTGCAGAATTTATTTGTAGATTTGATTAAAAACACAACAAACTTTATCCCTCACAGGATACAGTTATTTGAAGGATAAATTTAAACAATAACTCTCAGGTTAATTATTGTTGCGTTTTAGCCAATTTCTTCAATTATTATGTGCCCTTACATTGTGCGCTTCCGTTACCCTTTTCCTTAACTCCTATAAAAAAATAAAAAACTAAAAAATTTAATTGTATTATTTGTTTATAAAAAATTAATTGTATCATGTTATATTATGGTTTTAATATATTTCAGTAGTATTTGACCATCAAATTGGCCATCAGATCAACCCGATTTTTTTATCCAATTTTCAACACCATGTTTGCCATGATGTGTTTCAATTTAGCTGTCAAATTCGATCGTTTTAGTCTGATCAATTGTTAATGTATTATTAGCAAACAAAATACCAAACTAATCTAGAAATGAAATTACTCCAACGCACAGCTAGGTCACATGATAGTGAGTCAACACAACAAATTTGAGTTGATTCTGAGTTTATTTGGTGAGTGTAAAAAATGAATGAGATTATATATTAACATATATTATTTATATTATTCAAATAATGCACACAATTATAATATATGTCGGTTGTATTTCAGCATCGAAGTAGGCAATGGATTAACCTAACCTTTTTTTTTATCATATTCTACGTTAGCTAGTTTTATTTTAATCTAGTGGTGAATTTAGCATTTCAGTATTAGTTTGAACTGATTAGTCGTTAATACAATAGCATCCAATAAAATACCGAACTTGGAAATAAAATTATATAAGACTTTATTAGATTGCATCAAGATGATTTTTGAATTTAAAGACCTTGCGCAATACTTTGAAACAAAGGATGATCTACAGATGATACCCCATAGGAGGCGGTAATAGGACCTCTTTGTTGGAGGATTGAGATCTTCTTCTAGAGGCAATATATGATTGTTGAAACAACAGAAATCATCACATTGCGGAACACAAACAAGAAATGGAAGCGAAGGAAAGAAGGTTTATCGGCTTATGATTTATATGTCCAAATTGTAGGATCAAGTATTACGTCTAGAAAGGGATGAATAGATGTAATTAAAAAATTTAAATTTAATTTACTTAATATAAAGGGCTAGTGTAATAAATAAAAGAATAGATAATACAAGCGGAAGCAGATATAATTATAAATAAGAAGAAAATACCACATCCACAATGAACACAAAATCAAATTGGTTCTGTAATACCCTAGTATTTCGACATAATTTATGCTTAATCACCTTCTCCCAAAGTTTTAAAGCATGACTCATTAATTTAATTTTTTTATAGTTAATATACTTTTGTACATCATATTTATTCTTATAAATAGGTATTAATATATTTTTTCTTTATTCATTTAGTATTTTTTTAGTCTTTAAAGTTATATTAAATAATCCAGTGAGTAAAAATTTTTTTTTTATATATTTTTAAATATTTATTGAAATATCATCTAGCCTTACTATTTTTCTATCTCATCTCCAAACTTTAGCTTTACTGATACGTCAAATATAAAAGTAAATTTTAATTTTCTTTTGAATGCAAAATTGAGTAAGATTAACTGTATTATCAGAATCGTCATTAAAAAGCTTTCAAAGTAATTCATTCATCTATATTGAATATCTTTTTCCTTAAAAAGTGCTTTTAAACTTTATTTTTAATGCATTTTACTTCAGCCACATTTTTAGTTTTTTTATCTCTTGGCTTTGCAAGGTTGTATGTTTATTTTTCTTTTTTAGTATCCAACTTCCTATATAGATCCTTAAAAGTTATATTTTTGGCATTACAGATTATTTTTTTGGATTTTTTGGAGCAACTTTATACTTCTCTAGATTCTCTTTTCTTTTTATACCAGTATTTGTAATAAATTTTTTTCTTTAATCTCTTCTTGTACATCTTTTTTTCATGATCAAGCATCCTTATTGTTTGGAGTTTTTTTTCCGTTAAATTCTTCCAGTATATCTTTTCCAACCTTACAGATATAATTAGCAACCTTCAACTATATGAAATTAGTTTCCTTTTTAATGTTCAACTTTTTAAGTTCTATAACCTTCTTTTTAAAGTATTTTCATTTCTCATTATTTAGATTTTACTATCGAGTCCAAAGACACTGTTTCAACTTATTATTTTTTTTTCAGCTCTTTATTTTAAAATATAAAACCATTAATTGATGTTAGATTATCAAGCATTGACTCAAAATGATCTTACAATCTTTATAATTCAAATCAATCTGATTTTTTTATAAAGAAATAATCAATCTACATTCTTGAAATTCATTTTTATAAGTGATAATATGCTTCTCTTTTTTCTTGAATAAAATATTAGCAATAAAAAAATTACAAGCTAAAAAAACTCCAAAAATAGTTCTACTCTCCCTATTAATTTGTTCAAAATCATAACCACTATGAATGCTATTAAATTTTTCAGTAATGCTCACATGTTTGTTAAGATCTCCTCCGATAAACATTCTCTCCTCCTAAAGTATCCCTTGTACCAACTCTTCTAAATCATTTTAAAATTATTCCTTTATATTCACATTTAAACTAACTTGAGATGCATATACACTTACATGCTTATAGTCGTCCTATTAATAACGATTTTTAAAGTTATAGTTCTATTTCTATTCTTCTTAACTTCCGCTACATATTTCTTCAAACTATTATCGTGAATTATACTTACTCCATTCCTAGTCTTATTCCTACTTAAGTATTAAAGTTTGAAGTCTAAACTATCAATTTTTTTAGCTTTCTCTTATACCCATTTAATTTATTGAAGCTATAAAATATTAATCTTCACATGAACCATAATATTCACTAACTTTATTGACTTACTTGTCATGTTTATTTTGCTTGCATAGCATTCTGTAGGTCTTGCGTCATAGGCGGATCTGACATCCTGGGAGAACATATAATTTATGGATAGAGATGGGGATATAAGTTAGAACATCACTGGTATAGTTAAAGAAGGGTGGCTCGAAGTGCTATTTAGTATTATGTAATGAAAATTGCTTCAAGTTATTAAGAAATAATTTATAAATGGAATTAATTTTTTTATTGATTTTATCAGAAATTTTGTGAAATAAAAAATCAGTGATGAACATGCAGACTGTTTTGAAAGTGATGGATAGTGTGGCTATTTAAGGTAATATTGCACAAAAAATAGTTAAGCGAAGGATGGAATTAGAAATGATAATTCAAGGCAGATTGTAGAAGTGATGTCTATTAAGATAATATTGCACAAAATGTTCTTAAAGGTGTTATGAGCTTTGTACAAATGACGTTTGAAACTGCACTATTAAGCTAGATGGGTAGCATCATTGTGAAAAGAAGTGAATGAAAAAAGTATGCTAAAGGTAACTTGATCAGAGATCATATAAGAATGATTGGATAAATTAAGATTAGCACCATATGTTGTACTGTATAGGAATGAAAGGCAAAACTTGATGTGGTATTTTGATAGTATATAGTCATGCTAAGGCTATTGATAATAATGATGAAAAGAAAGGCTATTTTTTTACATTGTTAAAGAAAGACGCTGTAGAGAGTTGCATATATGGATTTACCTGAGTTTGTATCTTTCCAGAAATAGATTTCTTTTATTTGATATTCTGTATTTGATGCTCTCAATGACAATTTGTATTTCTTCTACACTTTTAACATACAAACAATTGATCATCATCTCTTAAGGCATACAGGTCTTCAACTTCTGCTCCATCACTTGTCAGAACCTTCTTTGGTTTTTTCCCAAATTTTTCCTCTGCATCAACCAAAGGTCAAATGGTTTATTTTTTCATCACATTTCAAAAAAAAATTTATACTTTGCTTAATATATTTGAGTATCTTGCAGTCATTTCATGATATTGCCAGTTCAGATAATTTTGGTCAAAAGAGTACTTTAATCTTGCAAATTAGAGCTTCTTAGATTATTTTCACATTGTATCTTTTGGTTTTCCGTGATTAATTGTGATAAACGGCACATAATCTCAAGCAATTTTCATGTTTGGTTGTTCTTCTGCAATTATGTTGCCTAATACATCACAATTCACAAAGAACTTGATTGAGTACTAGTATCCATGGCCGTCTCGTTCTTTTTCTCCAAATTGTTTATCTGCTGAAGTCATTTCTGATCATTAGAACTTCAGAATTGCTATTTTTCTATTGTTTTTTTCATTTCTTTTTCTGTTTCTATATGCTCCTTTCTTTGACTATCAACCCACCCATTGTACTGCCTCTATGGTTGTGCAACTCATCTAAGAAATGACTCAAACTTTTCATGTTGGTTGATCTAATTACTATTCAGTCTTGGATATAGCCTTTAACTGTTGATTGAACGTGTTTGACTTATTCAGAAAAACTTGAACTTGACCAGTCAATTGATACATTTTGAGATGATGTGCTATTCTTAGTGAGGTTGTGTCGGGTTAATTCGACTAAGACGCATTCCAATTGAATTTAGATAATACTAAATGAACTTGAACATGAACATTTCCATCTTGAAAAGAATCTATGCTCTTTGCTTGGTCATGTTGGTTTCACTTGAATCATTCTCATGCCGGTTTGCCTTTAGACTACAATTTCTAAATTACTTATTATTATGCTCAAGTTGGAATGTTTTGAGTCATTTGTATGTTTTCATACCATTAACCGATTCATTATATAGTTTCATTTTCCTTATATCTTAATCAATTTTAACACTTTTGTATGTTCTCAGTATCAACTTTTTCTGAGTTTTTGACTTCACAATCTTCTTTTTATGAATTTTTGACTTCACAATTTTTAAGTGATAAAAGACTTCTCTCTTGCTAAGTGTGAGACTGTGAGTAGGAGAAAAAGATTCATAATATAGTCTAAATAATATTTTTATCATGTATTTATTCTTATGAAACTTGCAGAATAAGTAATAGTAGTTATTACATGCTTAGCGATGAAACTTGTCTCTTCACATATTTAATTCTCAAGTTTCGCAATTTACAAAATTATGTTTTGGAAACATTTCATGCTATTATCACCCTTTATCCCCTTCCTAAAAATAGGATAATAGTAACAAGGATTGTAGCTAAATTGCAATTTTTCATTTGCTCATAAAGTGTCCGCAGTGTATCATAATTGACTGTTTAATATTAAATAAGGTAGTTTAGGATGTCACACATGTAATTACTCCAATTTTATAATATTGACTCACTATAGAAACTTCTAGTGAGCATAATTTCAAAAGCTTGAAATATTTCACACTATAGAACCTTGGAATACCTGCTAATTTCAGAAGCTCTTCCATAGAATCTGGGAGAAAGATTAGTTTCCTCAGCATTTTGGTTTCATTTTTATCATATTCATCCGGATGATATCCATGTATAGTTACCCTTTTATGAAAATTACTTGGTGTTATGCTGCTGCAAGTCATTGGTCCTGCAAGATTGTGAAGCCAAAATGTTAAGGTATATTTGCAATTTTTTTATTGTTTCTATGTTCATTAGAAGATGATTATATTCCCTTTTGTTATTGGAAACCTTTGGCTTTGTAGTTTCTTAATTACTGGCATTCTCCTGCGCCTTGGTTTTCCAATGTAGAGTATGCCAAATATGATTCTTAATGAAACATTTCTTTCTTAAATTATATTGAACTTGCAAACTATGGTGTTTTTAGCATACTAATTGCTATTTTAGAGTTTAGTAGATGAATATGTTTACCTTCATTTTATAATTTGGACCAGTTTAGTCTACGACTCAACCAATGAAATTAAGCTAGCTTACATGGGTTCCAAAGGTGTCCCAATTAAAACCTTCAACAAAATTATAGAAAGGATACCTGGGGCTAGCACCCCCATGGCCTCAATGACCCTGGTTTTTACCATTGTATTGGTGGTGGAAGGTATTATCCTAATGGTCTTAAAGTTAGAGCAGGATCCTACAAAACTGGCTCAAACCTGACATAAGATTCTCGAGTTTAGTCAACCACTTTTAGGTTTCAGCTTGGATTCAACTTACAGAGCGATTGGAAATTTTCACGGCGGGTTTAGGCTAGTCTAAAAGGTTGATACTCACTAAAGTATGTATAAAAACATTAGCGATAACTCAAGCTTCATGATTAAGTGGTGATTTTTTTGGGCAATAATATGTTGCAATCATTATTGACAAAAAAAACCTCTTTAGAGATGAAAATCAAATCTCACCGAGAACAACTTTTTTGAAAATTTTTGGGATTTTTGACAACAAGCTTCGACTACTAAACAAAAAAAGAAAATGTAGAAACAACCTTCTAAATTTCTGTACTAACTTGAAGATGGACAGCATACGTGGTTTATATGGGATGACTAATAACCCTTGATTATCACAAGTTAGACAACTAGTTGAAAACAATGGTTTGATTTGGATCTTCAATGATTCACCGAAGAGTACAAGTATTCATCTAAGACTTTACATAGGTGGAAATAGAGAAATCTTTATTCGTTTTCTTCATCTTCTTTAACTGAAAATGTTCGAAGGTTAGATCACCCCTATTTCAGATCCTCATCGCTAGACTTCTTTGACAAAGGATCTCTAAATGCTTTTTGGCCTTGTTTAGTTGAAGGCTCAAAAAAGTTCCACTATTATTTTATTAATATCTTAATTTTCTCACAAATTTTAATAATTTTATTTCACATTTATCACAAATTTTAACATTAAGGCCCCGTTTGTCTCCAAGTTAAAAATTAACTTAGTTTAATTTTAACCTGACATATCACATCACACATAAAATTTAATATTAAAAATTAACTTTATTTCACATCCTACACACATTACTAAAATAATAACTTATATCACATCCCTCACATATCCCAACATAATAACTAAATTTATTTCACATCATTCACAACTTTTAATAAAAAATATCTTTATTTAAATTTAATTTTAACCTTGTTAAATTTAACCTTACAAACAAACAGAAAAATAAATTTATTTCACATTCAACACAAATTTTAACTTTAATATTAACTTTATTTCACATTTTACATACTCCATAATATTAAAATAACTTTTCATCCTATTATATTTATAAATTAATATATTTTCTCTTACTAAAAAATAACCTTTTAACTAAACGATCTCATTGTGAACCTCTGGCTACACTATAGCTATAGCTACGTCTCACTCTCATAGTACACACGATTTGAGTTCGGGTTGAACAAAGTATGGCTCAAGCTTGGCTCATTGATTAATAGATCGATTCAAGCTCAGATCGATTTCAAGTTTGAACTGACTTGACTTGAGCAGTATTTGATTTTGAACTTATGTTTAAAACTCAATGAAGGCTATATAATTTTTTCTAACATAATTCTTAATTCGGTGGGAGATTTGAGTTGGCTCGATTAATGGTCGGCTTCCCTAACACATACTCTTATATTCTATTTATAAAGTAATTAAAAATTATATTACATAAACAAGTTATGTTTATTTTATTTAAAAAAGTAATATTTAAGCTAAGTTTGATTCAAACTGATCCGATCCAACCATGGTTCGAACTCAGCTCGATAAAATTATAATTTGTAAATAACTCATGGCTCTTGTCAATAAACTTGACTTCGAGCTCTATTCGAGCTAAGTATCAATCCAAACATTAAGCAATTATCGATCACCTTACGCACACTTCAACGTTACACCTTTGCCCTCTTTTATAGAAGGATGGAGTAACAGTTTAAGGCGTGAACTTATGAGAATGCCCTGCACATTGCTATCTAGACAAAAGTTTGAAGTTACCGCATTATCGCTAATTCATAACTCTTTGAGATTTTTTGAACCTTCTAGAAGCACGCATTTTATTTTAGGAGAAAAATACTTTTTCAATGAATGGATAAATGAGAAACTCTGAGGCAAAGATGTCTCCATGAAGGTTGGTGCCACTTCATGATGATTGCTTCTTCCAAACCTTCCTCATACGAGGATTGCATATCTTCATTCATGGCATTCTTCGTTGAGATTTTCAAGCCTCGAGTTTAAATCTCAGTTATGGTTTCTCTTCATCCAAGATTTCTTATGTTCACCTAAAATTTTGACAAGTCTCTTTGACCACGACTTTGATGACTAATTTACCTTCTTGAAGACTCTTTTTTGAGAAAAGTTTTTGACAAACTTTCTCCACTTCTTGTCCCTTCTCGTAAGGAGGGCACACCTCAAAGTAATTTATTTTACTTTTCTATCTTAATGTATATTTATAATATTGAAAATTATGTTTTTGTAAATGAGAATGAAAATTCTTTGTAATTCTCTAAATAAAAACAAGTTGAATTAAAGGAAAGTTGGCCATTTATGTAGCAAAATAATTATGTAAGTTTTTGCACTTTGTTATTTCCTTACAATCAGTTATCAATTTCTTCTCCCTCATCTTTCAAAACCTAGCCCTCTCCTCTTAGTGTGTGGGCACTTACAGAGAATAGCTTTATAAATTTTCCACTTCTATATTTTCTCAATGTCCACTTCTTCTTTATTCTCTCACCTTATTGTCCTTCTTAGCTTATTCCTCAATCCTTAAAGAGAGAGAGAAGGAAAACTTTTAGTTTTCAAGGGAGGAAGACAAGGAAGAAAACAAGGTCTTAAGTTGAGAGAAAGTATGAAGAATTTAGGTTGGAGTAATGTGAAACCTATCGAGTGAAAGAAATGAAATGAAAAAGAATGAAAAAGAATCTTGAAGAATGAAAAATTATCCCTTCAACCACATTGATTTGAGTTTTAGGCAAAAAGGACTTATCGCAAATGAACTTGACTAGTTATTGATCTTGTAGTCATCTTTCCTTCCTTTCCTGGGAATGTTGAAATGCATCGGTAGCAACATTATTAATAGCCTTATTCAAACTATTTGTGCTTAGCTTTTAAAGTTTTTTTTGTCAATTAAATGTAATTGAAGCCACGTGTTGTTAATTATATCCTATTCAACTTCATGCACAAACTATAATAATGTTACTTTTTGCTTACCTCTTTTATTTAATTTCCTTTCACAATAATCTTATCTTACCACCAAAACCTTGTGTCTTCTACTCATATTGTACATGCCCAAGAAAGAAGTATATTTTCAACAAGGGTTAATTACTTAAAGGTCCTTGTAGTTAAACCATAATTACTGTTTGGTTCATGATTTTAGAAAATTTGTTGAAAGGTCCCCACAATTTACCAATACTACATAGAAGGTTCCTCCGCTATCAAATTCAACAGTTTTTTAATTTATCCTTAACACTTTTTTCAAATTTTCACATTTTTTTCATCTATCATTGCCTTGTCAACATCGCCTTGCCATCGCCTCATTGACGCCTCTTCGTCGCTACCTCATTGATGCCGCTTCGCTATGGCCGCCTTGCCACTGGCGCCTCACCAGGAGAGAGGGGAGAGAGAGAGAGAGAGAAAGAGTGAGTGAGAGAGGGAGGGAGGTTGCCGGCGCGCCAGCCCCTCTTCACATGCACAGGAGAGAGGGGTACAAACGAAATTTTAAAAAATTTAAAATAGAATATTCTGTAGATGCTAACAGAAATTGTTAGTAAAGATCTGTTATGTAATAATCATAATTTACAAGGGGCCATTAGTGTTATAATATTTTCAAAATAGGGACCTTTCAGCAAATATTTGAGAATTATGAACTAAACAGTAATTATAGATTAACTATAAGGACCTTTTAGTAATTAACTTTTTCAATAATCTTGTAATTGGGTGTTAAATTTGTAGTCCTACACTCTTGTTTCAACATTTTCATTTTGTAGCAATTTAGTTTTGTTACTGGAGACTCTTTGTTGCCTAATAAACAAATATATAACTTTTAAGGCTGGCCTTTTTTAGGGTTTTATAAAAATTATCCTCAAATCCCCAAGGATATTTTTATTGGTAGTAGGTATTTCTTCAAGAAGATGGTGATTATTAAATTATAAGAAGCAAGTTTTTTTTTTCAATACCCAAGGTTATTTCCTGTTGCGTGCATTGGAATTTGAAGTTTAAAAGTTATACCTTCTGTCTTGTTAACCGTGTTGTTCTCATGTATGGCCTCATCTTCCATTATGTCCTCATCTGGCATCATATCCTGCTTCACAGTTTTGAAAATGTAGTCATATACTTAACTATATTTCTAGTGAGAAAGAACGTTTGTTGGTTAAAAGAAAATATTTACTTCACTGCTCCTATAATTCAGAGCACAGTGAACGGAATGAAGTTTTCCTTTCTGATTACTCTTTTGCATATGTTTTTTTCGTGCATTCTCATTCATATAATTTTGAACATGAAGGGTAATGTTCTTCATCATATTGAGAGCATTAGTTTTGTGATTCTGGTGGTGGAATTGCCCGCTGCTTGTTTCCACAATATATCAAGTAGACTTTATATTAGGAAATATTGTGCAGTTTCTTATGAAAAGAAATTTGGAATGTCTTTCTTTCATACTCTGTTGGTACAATGGAGCATTAACTTATAGGTATTTATAATTACTACTCAAGTATATATTTAAAGCTTGTGCATGTTAAACCTTATTTTAATGATTTGAAATTGTGACTTTTGATATTGTATCTTATGTAGTATACTTTAAGATGTTCTTTGACAAAAACAAAAAATACTTACTTCATTCAGATCGTCTATAAGTTCTGTAAGATATGGAACATTCTCCAGCATTTCTTCTTTAAGCCCCTTGATAAACTGAGGAACAAAGTGTTTATTGTTCATCAGTGAATGCAACAAGTGTTTTTTGTATATATTACATGATTGTCTTCTTGTAAACAAATAACTGTTAATTCTTTGCACGTCACCACTTTGTATATGTTATTTTGATTGTTCTTTCTCATTGTTATTTACCTTTGGCTTTTAAGTCTTGTTTTTAATGAACTGAAATGTTTAAATGTAAGAATATCTCTGCAGTTTCAAGTAGACTCAAGTTTGCAGCATAAAAAATACTGTTGATTATTTAGCTAGTTTCTCAGCAAATTACATACATAGTACAATAAACTTTATTATCTACATATTAAGTATAGTATTTATATACAGGACATAGTGAACTTAAATTATCATGTGTTAAAACAAGCCTGTTTATTGCTATGAAAATACTCTAAGAATGTTCATTCAAAAACTTGGTTGTTTACCCAACACAAATTTTTTTATAAAGGACAAAAAAGCCATGAATATTTCATTATAATATTAAAAACACTCAACAGCACACGGATGTGGGTTGCTATCAAGTAAGAAGCTCGTGGCGGTAGAATCAAACACAGTGTGTTTTGTGTTGAATTAAGTTGGATAGACAGTAGGACCGGATGACATCCCAATATATGTTTGAAAGTGCTTGAGAAATGAAAGAGCTTTTTAGCTCGCTATATTATTTAATATAATTTTGAAGACTAAAAAGATGTCAAATGAATGAAAAAAAAATTATTAGTACCTATTTATAAGAACAAAAACGATATGCAAAATTATGCCAGTTATATAGGAATTAAATTAATGAGTCATACTTTAAAACTCTAGAAGAGAGTGATCGATCATAGATTACACCATAATACTAAGGAATAAAAGAATCAGTTTGATTTTATGTCAGGTAGATTTTACTATAAAAGCTATTCATTTATTGAGAAATTTAGTGAAAAAGTTTAAAGAGAAAGAAAAATCTACATTTTATTTTTATTGATTTGAAAAAAGCTTATGATAAAAGCTCAAGAGAAGTACTTTAGAGAGTTTTAGAAAAGATAAGAATTTGCATTACTTATATTTAAGTTATTAAAGATATGTATAAAGAAACTGTTACTTGTATTTGAACACAAGAAGCTTTGATGAAAGATTTTTTTATTATAGTTAAATTACATTAAGGCTCAGCTTTAAATCTGTATCTTTTTGCTTTAATTATGGAAGTACTGACTAGATATATTCAAGATGAGATGCCTTAGCATATGCTTTTTGTAGATGATATTATCTTTGTTGATAAAACTAAAGAGGGAGCTAAAGTAAAACTTGAGCTTTCGAGGAATACTTTATAAAATAACGATTTTTGTCTCAGTAGATCAAAAACTAAATATATGAAGTACAAATTTAGTCAAGAAAAAAGTACTTATATTAGTGATGTAATAATTAGTGATCAAATAAAATGATAATGAAATAAATAATGACGTTATTAGCAAGATCCAAGCAAGATAAGGAAAATAAAGGAATGCTTCTAGTGTATTATGCAATGAAAAAATTTCATTCAGATTAAGGTAAATTTTATAAAATTATAGTAAGATCAGTGATAATATATGATACTGAATGCTGGCCTAGAAAGAGATAACATATAAATAAAATAATTATTGTAGAAATGAAGATGCTAAGGCGGATGTGTATATACATGAAAGGATAGAATGAGAAATAAGTATATCCATAAGAAAGTTGGGATTGCACCAATTGAGGATAAATTTAGGGAAAGTCGGTTTAGATGATTTGGACATGTAAATCATAGGCCGATTGAAACTCCAGTTAGGAAAATCATGTTATTAGATTTTTTACCCATGTACAAAGAGAAAAAGAGAGACCAAGAAAGACATGACAAGAAACTATAAGGAGTCATCTTACTTGACCTAAATAAAAATTTGTTAGTTGATAGAGTGTAATGAAAACAAATAATTCATGTAGCTAATCTCACCTAGTGGGATTAAAGCCTGGTTGTTGTTGTTTGTAGTAATATAAAATGATTAAAGAAGGTTGTTAAGGCAATATTGACAATGCCATCAATGATGGCGATTAAGGAGTTGGTGTCTGGTGGCATCCTACTTAGCATTGAGGAAGATGAAGAGTCGAATGTACAAGTCAATGATGAAGGATAGTGCCATGAGGTTAATAGGTTATGAAGCATGGACTTCTAAAAATCATTTTATGTCTATGACACGGGGTTGGCGGGATGGGCGGCACGGTGTTAGACACACTATGTGGCGTGCCCTAATTAAAATTAATAGACACTTCTTAGACACACGAAGATATTTTAGGATACCTTAGGATATTTTTAGGATATTTCTGAGATGCAGGATACTTTTGAGATACATAACACTTTTAAAAATTTCAAGACACTTCTAGGATATCTGTAGGATAGAGCCGAATACATTTAATATTAATATTAAATTTATTTACTAGTATTATATTTTTATTAATATTAAACATATGACTAAAGCTTATGGACACTTCTAGCTTCTCTTTTTTAATTTTATTAACTTTTAAAATTTTCTTATTAATTTTACAATTTTATCTAATAAAGTTAAAAACTAATCTCTTATTATTAAAATTTTACTTAATATAACATAAAATTTTAAATTAACTAAGTCAAATTAAATTTCTTCTTCCTTGCTGCTCTCGAGCCTCACAAAAATGAGCTAATTGCAAGAAATTTCAAACTCTAGCTCCACCGTCGTCCTTCTCTCATCCTCAATGTTGAGTGCCCTTTCTGCATCTTAAACCTCTTCAATGCCGGCATCTCTTCTCGAGTTCTCATTTTAATCCTATAACACTTCTCTGTTACTTCCAAATTATTTATATTAAAAAAATTAAATTTATTCTAATTATAGTTTCTTAAATATAAACTGTTGTTTTTATTATTATTGTATTTGACGTATCATGTCATGTCCGTGTCATATATTTTGAAAAATTATTGTCCCATGTCGTATCCATGTTTTATAGTTAATAGGTTTTGTTCTATATATGTAAATATGTGATTTGAAGGTTTAATACATAAATATACTGATAAAGTTTAAAGTACTTTTATATGAAAATAATCATAATTCAATAAATTTCTACATGATCTCTTCTTTTCTAATCAAGGTTAGAAGTAATTTAAAGGTTTCTTAAGCTTTTAATAGTGGCTAGTGGAGATGATTAAAACCTATCTTTTTTTGTTTTGAAGTATTGTTTATGTAAGTGTTTAATTTGAGTGTTTAATATATAAATTGTGTTATGCATGTAATTCTCTCTTCTCTGTTTTTAATATTAACGGAAATTCAACCTTAATAAAATTATTCAGAATAATCTTCCCCTCTGCAGCATGTAACTCTACAATCTGGGTAAAATATCTATGGCTTATTCGAATAACTTGGGAAACTCCTTTACTCCTTATTGTCAAGGGCTGTGGTATGTTGAGAATCACTCCAATTTCTCCGGCCATGTCGGTGGCTCCCAAATTTGAAAGAACCTGTAATTTGTGAAATTGATTAGCATTTTCTCCTAATAAAAAGTAACAAAAACTTAGCATGTCATAGATCTTATTAACTACAAGGTAAGAAGTTATTACTTCTAATTGAGTCAAATGTTCTTACAAAGTTTTATTGAAATCTTAAGCATTTTAGTAAAAATTTTCATTCACATTTTTGTCTCTATTAGATTATTAAAATTTCAGTTAGAGAATAGTTAAGAAATACCTTCTCAGAGCCATTTTCCGATGTTAGCACATCCTGCATATTTGAACTACTTGACATTCAAAAAAAAATATCATATACTTTGAAATATTTAGCATATTGTTGCATTAAGTCATACCAGTTCACCGGTGGCGATGATGTAGAAGTCTGTTGGTATCTCCTTCTGTAATATAATATCTACTCTCGGTGGAAAGTATTCTACTTTCATTTCTGAAACCTGTTTACTTTTGCAGTGTAAATGGATTTGCTTGAAATAGATTTTGCAGTTGTTTTACTAGAATAGTACTTCCTTTGTTGAAAGTTTCTTCAGTTTATATTGGAACTAAAGTTCATTCTCTTAAAAAGTTTCTATAAGTTGGGAAACAAGTAAGTCTGCTATAATTAACATATTATTGTAGTTTTTGTTGAATTTGCTAAATAAGAACATATTCAGTAGTATCAAAATTTTGAAAAAAGAATAAATACATAAAAAAAGAAAAATTACTTTGATACAATATAGAAAAATAGAAGAATATGGTGTCATTGTAATGAGAGAAGTTAATAGGTATGTTTAGTAAGGCTAGAATGGATAAAGAAATGGCCTAATACCCACATAATTTGGACAGTTTGAACTTGTACAACAGAGATCACAACATGCACATACAATGTAGTGATTGTATAATTTTTGTGAAAAGCAATAGTACCACTATGCGTCAAAAGCAAGAATGATGTAATCCATTGAGTTTGGCTCAAGTACCTTGGATAAGGTTATAGATCATAATTAATATTTGAAAAGCATGTCAAACACCTAAATCTCTGTATATATTATATTAATGTGTACCACAAAGACAAGTTAAATACATTACAAATATCACCTTAATTATCTTCCATATGCAAAAAAAACATTTTATCTTGCACTAATTTATTTTCTTGCTATGGTTGATTTTATTGTTCTTATACTAATGTATTATTCATAAGAAATTGTCATTTTAATAATGATATGTACTTATACTTAAGTTCAGGACATGTTTCATAACTAACTTAGATAAATTAAACACAATAGAAATATTCTTGTGGTACTTCAAATTTGTATGCGTTTTAGCATTAATTTTCTTTTTTGTTATATATGTCAATCGTTAGACCTAAATTTTGTTGGTTTTCACAAAAAATGCAAAATTTAAGAACCAAAAGATTATTAATGCCAACAACTAAATGCTAAAAACCGAAGTTACTTGAACTTGCTTTACTTTCTAATTAATATTTTTGGACTTTGATAGTGGGAAACAAAAAGATGGTTACCAACTGAATTATGAAATCTTTAGGGACTCCTTTGAAAAGGTATGTTGACTGCACAGTTTGTTGAAATAGGTGTTGTGCGATGCTCATTCTTATGGCCTTCGGTAAACTGGTGAGTACTTCCTCTTGCTGCAACTCTACTGTCCTGAACTTTAGTTGCACATGAGCAATCATTTGTGTACTCAAAACCTCTGGTAGATGATTCTTTTTTGAATATCGTGAGACTTTATGAATGCCGTCTCTCTGTCAAGTACATCAAATATTTTTTGCTAAGTAGAAGATGCAGTTAGTAAGTGATGGGGGAATTTACCTATATACTGTAGTAAACTTTATGTTATTTGTATATTAGACATTTAAAATTTATTATGTACAAGTGGTGCGCTTGAGAGATATACTATTAAGAATGGTAGGATTTAGATTAAGTTTTTTGTGGTGTGGATTCGAACTTGAAGCCCCCTCGTTCCACGTATCCCTGCTAGACTAAAAGAAGCTCCACTTTAGATTAAGTTTTATAGAAATTGTTTTTGAAAATAGAATATTTTTATACATCACCTCATCTAATTTACTAGTATTGCCAATGAGTTGGATTTAAACTTTGTTATTCCATTTGCCATGTCATGTCTGGCAGATTTCACTCAGAAATTGTAGAGCTAGCAGGTAGGATTTGGCAGCGTAACAATATCAGTAGTAGCCCGAGAGTTAGGCACTTCCATGAGCTTCAGATATCCACTGGTTCAAGCCAGATGCTGAAGTATAATACCCAACTCAATGGAATATTTATAAATTAGAGAAGCTAATGGTTTTTAAGAAAAGTTCTCAGAAAACTAAAGTGTGGCGGTCCTAATATTAATGTATTCATGTTTGCACATTGTTAATGGCATTGTTTGGATGCCTAATGTCATGGCATGTAAGTGACGCATAACAATATGGAAACTAAATATTAACTGAACTTTTTGCTGATGATTGTACCATTATGAAGGTGCGTGTCGCTCCATGGACAATAAGATTAGTCATATTTCCAATGAGATAAGCTGTGAGTCCGATGTTGAAAAGCATGAGGAAAACACCAAATATTTTCTCCCCATTGTTTTCTGCATGAAGGTCCCCATAGCCGACTGTAGTTAGAGTTGTTAGGGAGAAATACATCGCGTAGGTGTACCCTAGCCAGATGCTTCGTTCCTTAAAGTTGGGCACTGGGTCACCGATCCATGTTTTCTGAGGTATCTTGTAGTGGTATGCCATCCAGTAATACATACAAGCTGTTGAGTGCACAGCAAAAAGAGTCACCTGTAAGACATAGAGCACTTTTGTCAAATTCTTTTTTGTTTTGGATGCTTCTTTCCCAGCTTAACCACTAGATAGCTGTTATATTGTCTCTCTCACTAGAAATGTTAGATAATTTAAATTGCATTAGCAGGATCTGTTTCAGATTTCTGCTTTATGTGCGTGCAGGTATTCAGCTTTTGACCTGACTTAGTTTTTTTTAAAATAATTTTATTTCACATCATATACAAAAACAAACATAATTTCTCTATCTAGTCCAAAATTAAACTACCTCCAATATACGAGGGTTTCAGGTTTCTATCAGGTATCTCCAACTACTTATTTAATGAGATAAGCTGTTAGGAGTGAGTTAAAAGGAACACATTACTGTATACCTGAATCTGTTAAATAAGTAGGCTATGTATTGTAACTTGAGCTTCATCCAGACAGTAGTTGGGTAATTTATATAATTTTAACCTTCTATTGTGTTGTTAGATGTACCTTTTCATGCTCTTATCATCATCCTGCATCTAAAAGTTTGAGAAAAACTAGCAGATGTGCAACAAAAGATTCTAAACCATCTTAAATCAAAATATCATCCAATTATTTTTCTTTTTTTCTTAATTAGCTTAAGCCATGATTCCTGAAAATGGAAGCAATGTAAGGAAAGGAATGGCTTCATAGAAAAATATCAAATATGTGCCAACCTTTTAGCATTATTGTGTGCTCCTTCCTTGGTTGTTTATTTATTTAAGTCACTTAAAAAATGATATGAGAATCAAAAAAAAAATGATGGATATATACTTACACAAATGAGTTTCACGCATCTTGTCCAAACGTAGCTAAACCGAGTGTCTTTCTCCAGTCTGCACAGATTAGCAGTTTTTGTTGAATTCCTTCCCTTGCTTATCTTATTTTATTTTAGTTAATCGTATGGGTACTTTACATTTGTTGCTTGAGTTTTCACATTGGAAGTAATTCTATCGAGTGGGTGGATGATGGAGCAAGGTCTTCGGCCTCGTTTGGTTCGAGGTGAGATTTTTGCCCAACACAAATTTCAACTATAAAAATCAACTTTATTTGACAACCAATATAAATACAAATATTAGAATTAAAAGCATTCCATATTTTAAACACTTTCTAATAGTAAAATAAATTTCTCTCTCATTAAACTTAAAAAATAAAATAGTTTTTTTTTCATGTCTAAAAAAAAAGCTCGAACCAAACGATGGAAAGTGTTCTGTTGTCCAATTGTCAACCTATAGAGGCTCACTTTGCCTAAATGCCAAAGCATTCTGATCATAGCGTTGAAGAGATGCAGGGGAAGACAAATATAACTTTCGGATATGGTCATTAAACGAGACCTTTACTCACTTATGCTTACTGAGTTGAATCCCAACTAGCTTGAAATTGAGGTTTTATGGTGGTGGTTGTACGATATATTGATACCATTAACAAGAACAAAAAAAGATAAAACTGGTCAACTTGTTACTGGTTGTTTTTGTTCCTTGCAGCTTGCTTGCTTGCTACAACCTCTAAATTGATGTTTTATAGTCTATTTGAAATGCAATTTTAAATCATCAGGTTCTTTGAGTTATCTTTCAACATGAAGTAATATCTCCATTTTTGGCTGATGAAATCTTACTTTCTCAATTTATTTGAAGAATTGAATTGCATTTTCATTAGTCCTTTACCTGGCAAACAGATCGCTGACATGCCTGAGTCTCCATAGTCGCAGCAGATTCAAAAACCCTAAAGAGGTCCCTCCTTTACTTCTGTGAGTGATGACACGGTACATCACCTCGATGGGCAGAGTTGAAGCCACATCCATGACAAAGCCATGGCGCATCAGGTACCTAATATACATACAAAATCATTTTGGTAAAGGTGAGATTTTAATATATACATATTCAAGATTGAATTTTTTTTAAGCTGCATTTAGTTCTATGTTATTTTAGCGTTATGTTATGTTATGTTACGTAGAGAAAGTAATTAATTGTTTGGTTTAACGACATATATAAATAACACTGTAAAAAAATTATGAAATTATCATTCAAAAGATAATATTTAGAAAGCATTTGGTTCAATATCATCTTGATGTTATATTATCTAGAGTAAGCAATTGTTTAGTTTAATGATATTTATAAATAACACTGAGATAACATTGAACCAAACGCCGCTTTAATGCACTTTATACTATCCCATAAATCTTTCTAAATATTATATTTAGCACTCGATCTTAAATATATCAAGCAAACTTCTTTTGACCAATTGATTTGACTCTCCCATTAAGAGGTATTAGATTTTCTACTAGACTTAACTAAAATAGCCAACCCCACTTAGTAGAATAAAGATTTAGTTGTAGTTAACTGAACTGAAAGTATACTCATCTAACCCAGCTATTAATATAGGCTTAGGATTTATGGTCTAGGATATAGATCATAGGCTTTAGTATATAGAATTATAAATTTCAGTATTCTCCTAGTCCCACTTTAGGCTTGTCTAGGGATCGAAGGATCGTAAGTTTAGACCATACCACTGCAATTTTCAATTGGAGTGGGAGAAACTGTGGTGTTTAGACGATAAATCAAGAAAGAAAAAAGGGAGAGAAATTAGAGTTAATATTTATTTGGTTAGATTACTTTAATTCTAGTTTAAGGTATATTAAAATTCTAAACCCTTCTAATTAGAGGCACTAACTTGAAATGATAAAAGACTATTACCATTTAGAAAGATTTAAGGATTGTATATCTAATTATCCCGTTAATTTAGTGCATCATTCAATTAGGTTTTATATAACCCGTTATCTGTGCTTCTATTTGGGCAATTTCCCCAGTTTGGTTCATTTTTAATTTGGGCAAAATTATTTTTTTTTTTAAATAAAATAATTTATATAAATTTTAATACATTAATTAATTTTATTTATTATTTTCATAATTAATTATCTTTATTTTTAATCATATATATATCTCGATAAATATATATATTTTTATAAAATAATTAAAAAAATAGTGATGCTCAATTTCGATATGAACCAAACAGGGGAAATTATTCTTTTAGTTAACTGATATTTTTAAGAAGGATCTACTCAAAAGATTTTACAAAATACAAAAATTTAATTAAAAGAATAGTAAATAAGTTTAATATATACGTATATCAATTTGTAAAAACAATTTAAAAATGAAAGTAGCTATTTTATGAATGAGTCATCTAATATATAAAATTATATTGAATAAATTACCCTTGAATCTCTGAGATTTATTTGATATTTTAAGTCGTATCTGAATTTTGAAATTTTTTGTTTCTTACTTTGAAGTTGATATGGTACTTTAAATTGGTTCATAAAATTTTAATTATTTCATGCAAGTATTTAAAATTTGATAGAATGCCTTAAATAGATGTGGCAATTTGTACCTGTACCCCGCCCCGACTCGCCCTAATAGGATGGATATGGGTTCTTAAATTATATCATTGACCTGCGATCCTCCCTACTCTATTATGAAATGAGGTTGATTCAGGTATGACTCAAACATACCCGCCTTGTCCTACACTCGACTTATTAAGTATCGAACTTGCGACCTGCAACAATCGTGCAATTTAATCGGTTCTGAATCACGCTTGAAGATCATGCCCGAATTGCGTGAATCACTTCTGACTACCTCTTGAGCAGTAGAGCTAGTCAGGGACGTGGAAGCTTCTCCGTTGTCGCTCACCGCTGCTCGGTTGGCGCCCCGCGCCGCTCATTGCTACCCCGCGAGCTTTTGATGTTGGCAATCGTCCCAAACGCTAGCTTCTTTGTTGCCGCTCACCGATACCACTTCGCGCCGTTGCTACTTTGAGCAAACGCAGCGCTACCCGCTGCCACACTGGTGATTGGGCGGAAACCAGTACGAGGCAAGTATGAGTATTAAATTATATATAACCAAGTGTATTCGGGTATTAGTAAACTCGATCTAAACTAGTCTCGTTGCTATCTCTAAATTTAAGCGACCAGTTTAGAGTGTCCTGTTGACTTGTGGGACCTGCATGAATTTTTAAAATTCATGGATCATTTTAAAATTTTCTATCAATCTCAAGAATTTTCTTGGGAGAGATTAAAAATTTAAGAAAATTTACATGTTACCCTTAAAATTTTTTTTTTTTTACAAGTGTAACCTTCTAAGTTAAATAAATCTATTTCAAATGAATGAAAGAGGAATGAGACCTAGCCGCTATCTTTTTGGGTTCATCCACAAGGAGGTAGGTCGACTCATCCTGGTACGCGACGAAGAAAGATATCACGATATCAACGGCGAAGAAGGCATCAACCACAAAATCGACGGCTGTAAGCGCGGCGGACGAGGCCGCCCGTTCGAACGCCAGCTCGAAGGGGGATGCCCACGCGGAATACGCCACCAGCAGAACTACGAACGCCTGCCACCTCCTGCAGAAATTTGAAGTGATCTTTGACTTCATTAATATTTGATTTTTATAAATATTAATAAATAAATAATCATATTTTATTTCTTTATAAGCCGAGTTAAACACGGCTTAAGCTTAGCTCATTAAATTCGATTAGAGTTTGAGCTGGCTCGTTAGTCGACTAACTTAGCTTTAAATTTAAAAAAAAGGACTTTTAAGTTGACCTAGCCCTTAATTGAGCCAACTCGTCTTCTAAAAAACCGAATTTTAAAAAAAATTATTATCTTTATTTGAATTTAAATTAGATTAATTATATTCACAAATTCTATTCTAATTATATTAAATTAATGAATACATTATTTATATTTAAAAAATTGAGATTGAGCCGAGCTTTATCCATGTTGATCTAATCTGACAATGAGCTAAATATCGATCTGAACATCGAGCAATTGTCGATCTTTCAGCCGAAGTCACCCTTACTTTCAAACATAAGCAAAAATTACTAATTGGTCCCCAAAAAATGGGTATTTACTTTTGAAGTTTTCTAAAGATGAACACAAATTACCAAATGCTTTATAATTGTCATTTGCGAGTTATTTTTCATTATGCATTTAATATTGCGATAGAAACAAGTCTTACAAAATTTGCCAACGATAAAGTTATTCGACGAATGAGATTCTCCGATGATAATGTTAATCATGCATTGCAGTAAAGTCGGAGATCGTATCAAGAGTAGGTTCATATAAGCAGAATGTCGAGGACTTCCTTGTCGGAGAACCTCACTACCAAATTGCACCGTGAAGGGTACCAATTGCAATATCGGGACCGAAATATTACAAGGATTTCAAACAGCTAGTGATGTCAAGTATGGGATTCATTTGTTAATTTTTGATTGTCTTTGAGATCTAAATGTAAATTAATTTGATAATTTTCACTTATGTTTAAGGAATTTAAGTAAAAGTAGGAACTTTGGGTTGAATGAGTCTTCTACTTTGTTGTTTTTCACATTTATTGCATCAACAGTTCTCATATTATTTTTTGAAAAAAATACATATACAATACTATTTAATAAATATTATAAATTTTACATTAAATTTTCAATAATTACAAAAATTATAAAGAATTTCAATTATAAATTATACTTTGCATATTTTGTCCATTATCTAAATTTGATCATTATTTGAACTACAATTAGAAATTTCAAATCCTAACGGTTAATTTAAATAAAATAAAAAATTAATTATTCAAAATAATAATGACAAATATCTTTTGATTTGAATTGATGGTGATCTAAAAGTTAACGAAAGGCTAAAGTGGATAGTTCTAATTGACGCAAATCTATTTAGCTAAAATTTATAATATTTACTAAATCTAATATTTACTTAACTTTGTTTTGCTTTTTTTTTTTTGTCTACCATCGTCCATGCTCCTGAAAAAGATTGATAATTGAAACTGTAAAAATTTAGCTGAAATTACTGAAACTCATCTCTCTTCAAAATAATAATATTCAATAATTATCATTAATATATTTAATTTTAAATTTATAAAATTAAAATAATTTATAGAAAAATTAAAATTGTCAATATCGAAATTGTTAAAGCTATTAAAACAAATTCTTTCATCTTGTCACCAATACCGAACTTAGTTTTAAAAATCTTACTATATAAAACTTTGAAGATAACAATAAAGCTGTTAATTTCAATCAAAGCTCGAAGATCGCTCAAAAATTGAATTCAATTTTAAATCAAATCGAGCTCGACTCAATCCAAATAAATCGACTAACTAGTTGTTTTTAAGGCTCAAGATTTTTACCAATTCAATTTTTAGCTGACATAGGATCGGATTGAGATGACTCAAAATCAGATCGATTTAAAAAATAAAACATATTATTTATATATATTTATACATGTAATTGAATTTAGTAGCTAGTTTTTTGCAGTAGCCTAATAGAAGGCTTTATTAGAATTTCCTCCCTAATTTTTATTTAAATTATATTTATTGTAATTTTTTTTATAATTTTATTTTTAAATATTAGATCAAGATGAATGATCATAGTTTAAGTTGATTGAACGAACAAATTAATTATAAACATAAAATTTGGTTAAATAATCTAAAATTAATCGAACGATCGAATTTAGCTCAGATCAGGATTGAATCGATTACAAATGAGTCAGAACTAACTCGAATCGATCTCTTATCGTTCATTCTTTGGATCAAATTAAAATCGAATAGAAAATTTTCAATTCAAACTAGAGCTCAAGTCGAACGAGCAATGAAACGCCAACCTACCTGTAACGGCGATCGTAAGGAACGATGATGCGTCTCTTGAGGCGAGGGGACGACTCATCAACGGCCATCCCGAAGGCGAGGAGCGCGCTGCTCGACACCGCCGAGAAGCTTCTGATCATCCCAACATTCGACGGCTGCTGCTGCCGCCGCCGCTGCTGCACCGCCGGCGGAGGCCGCTCCTCCCTTCCTTCCATGATCGTCTGCTTTTCTTCCTTCCTCTGCTTCACCGGCGGACATGTAGAGAAGGAAGACTCCGTTGTTTTCAGTATACTGAAGAGATTATTGATATATTTACATATTTTTTCTTTAATGCATGGCCGGCTCTAAACAATTTTTTTAGTAAATTAATTAAAGGACATCAAAACAGAAAGTTTCATATAGGTCCCAACTTTTTTAATTCATTTGCATTAAATGGAGAAGGAAACTTTGGATTTTTAAAAGGGATAATTACACCCAGGTCACTCACTTTAACGCTTAATAACGCACAAATCCATATTTTTAAAATTATAACATCGGAGTCCCTGAGTTTTAATAAATTATCATATAGGTCTTTTTTATTTTTTTATTATTAAAAATTTTTATAATTACCATTTTATCCCTCCTCTCTCTCTCTCCTCCCGATCTACCCGCACGCAGGAGGCCGCGCGGCTTCCGGCAGCGCTCGCGGCCACGCGGCGTGCGTGACCCACCGGCGGGTAGATCAGGAGGAGAGAGAGAGGCCGCCTCCCTCTTTCCTCCGGCACGCCACGCGGCCGCATAGCCTCGCGCCTGTGCGGGAGGAGAGGGGGAGGGGTAAATTGATAATTTTAAAAAATTTTAATAATAAAAAATTAAAAAAGACTTATTTGATAATTTATTAAAACTCAAGGACCCAATGTTATAATTTTAAAAATATGAACCTATGTGTTATAAGTATTAAACTTAGGGACTTAGATGTAATTATCCCTTTTTAAAATTTAGAGTAAATTATTCTAAGGTTCCTGAGGTTGATAAGAACCTTAAATTGGTCTATAAATTTTAAAATCTTTTCACATAGGGCTTTGAGGTTGATAGAATGCTTTAAATTAGTCTATGAATTTTGAAATCTTTTATACAGACTTCTGAGATTGCTAGGCCCTTAAACTAATCCTTTAAATTTTTTCTCCTCGAGGAGAGAGGTAAGGGACTAATATTCATAAAAAATATGTGAATATTGCCTTGATGAGAATAATTTTTTCTACTTTTGAGCCAAATACAAACGTATTTTTCATTTTAACTTTAAGAAATTTTGTGAATCGAATACTTCTTAGAAGGTCACTTATCTTAGTACTATTTTAGCTTAAAAATATTAATTAAAGAGTTATATCATTATCCTTATGATTTTGCTTCTAAAAAATACAATTCTATTTAAATGTTATATTATCACTTATTCAGCTCAAGAATTTTTTTCCTCTTTTTGATATCAAATAACTCATTTTCATCCTTCTCTCACCACTCGCTAGTATATTAGAGTCTCTCCTAGCACCAGTAATTTCTTTTTTCACAAGCATCATCCTGCAATCAGTTCCTACTTTTCTTTTCAATAAATTTAATAAAAAATAATAATAACAATCAAACAGTTTAAATAATTTTGTTGACTACATTCATTACGTTATTTTCTAATCCAAAAAAATTGATCATTCTCTTGTACATATTTATATTACGTATTTAATTACTAAAGTAATATTACCAATATTGTATTATTTAATAACATTCAATATTTATAACTTATTTATAAAATATTTTTGTAAATACATTATGATTGATGATTAATATGATAATTGGAGTGAGACAGATAGTTGGTGATGACTGGATATTATAATGTAGTGTGAATAATATTAATGTATTTAAGATATTTTTTGATTAATATTTATGTTTTTAATATTTAATGAGTAAATTATTGTTGCAATTGGATCCATACTTCCTCATCAGGACCGTCCACGTGGAAGTCTACACAGGGTCCACATAGGCAAGACCTCCGAGTCGAACAAGAAAAGTATCAACCCGAACAGCTGACGACGAAAAGGTATCATCCCGAAGAACAAAGACTCGACGTGACATCAGACCGTTGGGAGTCGTATTGCTCTGGTGGGAGAAGCGATTTTCCCGCCGACAGATCGCAACCGCTGACACGCCGTACAGCAGGAGTCACGTACTAGCTGTCCGCAGGCATTAATTGGGCCGTCACTAGGGCCATAGATTATTCGGTTGGAAGTGACTAGACATAACAGGACCGGATTATATATATACTTCTTGTACACAGCCTTGGGGGGCAGAAAAAATCCAAAACCTTTTTGAATACCCTGTAACCCAAACAAAGACATTTCTAGTGACATTTCAAGCCTCCTCGAAAAGGAGCCGTATTTTTTTCGTCAGTCGGTTTTCCACGTAAAAACTCGTTGATTGTTTCCCGTCTTAACAATTATATAATTTTATATATAATGTATATAAATTTCTCTTAAAAATACATACAAGTCAACGTAGAAGTTATATATATTTTCTCGCATGTGACCTTGGCGTAAGTAACGCTCATGTTATCTCTTTCCATTGGGAAAAACTTCTAAATTCAAATTTAATAATATTAGCAAATAATAAAGCTTACAATTAATGTAAACTTAATCATGCATGGGGCTCCAGATTCTTTTCGATCATTCGTTGTAGGGCTGTGAACAAGTCGAGTTTGAGCGGGTGTTACCTTAAATTCAAATTTTTTGAGTCCAACTCAGCTCAAACTCGAGTACTACAACTTAAATTATTTCCCATTCAAGCTCGAGCCCACTCAAATTCATGTATAAAATAATTACATTATAAACATATGTAAAATACATTTAAATATCTATAAATTTCTATATTTAATTATTTATTTTGAGTCGGTTTGAATTTATATCCAGTGAATAAATTCTGGCTCAAATCCGACTCGAAATAAAACTCAAGCTAATTAAAGTGTTAGCTCGCAGCTCAACTCGAAATGATTCGAGTTGCGCCCAAGTCTTGCCCAAATAATAGTGAATTTTGGGCTATTTTTATAGCTCTAGTTTATTGGAAGACGATGTTGCTAGTATACGGAGAGGTGACAATGGTCTTTTGTAATGGAAAAACGATACTTTTCGATGAAGAACTAAATTTTATATATATTTAACTTTGGTTACAAGAATTTAAGCACAATTTTGAGGTAATTAAATGGACTCTTGATGTGCTCGAAAGTAAAATTGTTATGGTCAAAAATATTTTTGTGAGAATTATCCTATGGCTTCAACGAGCTAAAAAACTAATTAGTATGGTACGAAGATCTTGTTATTGTAGCCTTAGAAAAATATTATGAGATAATATAGACAGAAAGATACTTCTCTATTTGAGACTTTTGTCTTATTGAGTATGACTTTTAGCACGATATAACTTCAAATGAACTCTCTTAGAGAACCACATGCACTTTCAACGATGAAACTCTAAAGAACTCGGTGTCTCTCTCCACAATGATAGCACTTTCACTTCTTAAAAGTCACGCTTTTCTTTTTAAATCATTTCTCTTCTCGAGAACACTAAGAGAAGGAACACAATAGGCCTCCACCGCCCTTGAGTCCTTTACAGCATGCCTAAATGAGCTAATCTATCGTTTATGAGTCTCAAACTCTTTAATTTGCATGAAGTTGACTTTATCAGAGATTTGTAATTGTTTTATATACGAATATTTTGTTCACCCAATACTAGGTCTTGTCTAATAGCTAGAGGTTTGTTCAACTAAGTCTCTTCATCTCTGACTTCTTTATCCCGGCAAATAACCATTTTAAATACTCCTTCGAAGCTAAATAGCTCGGCATGCAATAAGGCTAGTGCGATAAGCCTTCTCCATCTTCCTCCATGCCCTTATAAGAGGTGATTCTCAACGTTTATCACTTGTTTGTCATGTAATATTTTATTATCCTTCTCATATAAGGAGATATTTAGTTTAATATACTCTAAATATTTGTATTATTTAGATATCAATATCATCTGAATGTTTATACTAATCTATCAATAAAATAGTGTTTCTCTAGTTCAATGTGATTATGTATATTACAAGATAAAAGAAAATTAAATAAATCTCATATTATTTCATTACAATTACAGTAATATTTTGATTAATAATATTTAAATGATATTTTGAAATAAAAATTTTATAATTTTTATATATATGGGATTTTTACATACAGGACATGAAATTTACACGAAATTACATATTTCACCATCAATTCATAAATATTACTACTATCACACCATATTCATTTAAATTTTACGCATTTCACATATTTCACATATTTCACATCTATTCTTTGATGGTGAACTTCATATTTCTAAATTGGCCTTGATCTTAACTATATTATTAATATATTAATTAAATACTATAAATAAATTAATTTATATAAATAACAGTTTAAATATTTATGAATTTATGTATTTTAATTTATTTATCCTATTTATAATTTCCAATTAGGGTGTCGAATTTAAATCCACATGACTATAATTTTTAATTAAAGTAAGAAAATTAATGTGTTTACAGTAATATATATATATATATATATTAGAATTTAAATATTAATAAATTTATGCATTTTAATTTACATATAATATTATAAAGTATATGAAATATGTGAAATATGTGAAATGCGTAAAATTTAAATGAATATGGTGTGATAGTGGTAATATTTACGAATTGATGGTGAAATGCGTAATTTCATATAAATTTCATGTCTTGTATGTAAAAAGCCCTATAAATATATCATCAAATTAAATAGGGATAATTACCTACATGCCACACAATTTTACTTTATTTATGCATTATCCATCCATTCTTAGTTAATTACGCTATGCACACTCAAAATATTATAAAATCTTATATACACACACTTAAGTTAAAATTTAGTCAAAATCTATTTGAAAAAAAATATTTCGTTAGTAAATCATTAAAATTACATTTTTACCCTTAATAGTACATATTATTTTTTTTCCTCGATGTTACACTAAAGCGCTGATCTGTCCTAAAATCAATTCACGTCGCTGATATTTCCTTCCCTTACCACAACCTAAACATCAAAGTTTTAAGATTTTCACTCAAAATATATTTAAATATCTTTTAAATAATATGATGAACGGTTCAGATTTTTTGTAACCTAACTATAGTTAGGTTATTGGAAAATTATAATTGCTCATTATAATGGAAACAAGTGAAAGTGTTTGTATATGAGATTTTATAATATTTTGAGTGTGCATAGCGTAATTAATTAAGAATGGATAGGTAACGCATAAATAAAGCGAAATAATGTGGCACGTAGGTAATTATCCCAATTAAATAATACATTTTCTCAAATAATATATATAGCTAGCATAACATGAAAAAAATATCAAACAAAAAACGCCTCCTTAATTTCTTCATGAGCTAAAACAAGGGTCTCACCCTAATGAAATCTGAGCCCTCCATTAGGTTTATGATAATAATCAGTATCTACTATCGATTATACAGTTAAGAAAGCTTAAAAAACTTATACGTAAATCCAAATAATATTTTATTTTTATTCTTTTTTAAGCATTATATTTATATTTCAAGACAAAATCTGCAGGACATAAAATAAATTTTTTTTTAAAAAAAATTCTACCAGATATATATAGCAGTTTACCATGAATTACAAATTTGGATCTACATTCTTTTTTTTTTTTGATAAATTACTTATAAATTTTTATAATTTATCTATAACTATATTTTAATTTATATTTTTAAATCTTGTATTTAAATTTCTAATATTTTTTTAAAAAAATTCACTTAAAATTTAAAACAAAAGTCTAAAATTAAAAAAGTCAGGATCTAACAGGGATCTGCATTTTTAATCAGAGATCTAACTGAAAGATGTCAAAAGATAAGGATCAAACAGTAATTATGTGTAAATTTGAAGAATCTATCAGTAATTTATCCTTTCTTTTTTTTTAATCTGCCGGCGAACGAGCACCTCCCTACCGTCTCGTCGGCGACGGCCGTCCGGCGATTGAAAAAGCCACGTCTGCCGCCACCGCTGCCCTCCTCCTCCTCCACACCGGAACCTTAACTTTCCTCCCTGCCACCTCCCTCTGCCGGATGCTCGCCGTCAGATCAGTAAACGCCCTCAGAATATATCGGTGGACGCTCCGGTCGTTGAGCTCGAGGTAGAAGAAGAGCAGCTCCTCCATGAAATCCCAATCCAACGGCACCCCTCTCACTACGTGTCTCGCATCCACCATGTCCTTCATTGACCGCCGGAAATCCTCGTAGGGGTCCTTCGAGAACGTCACCACCGCCACCCCGCCGCCGGCGATCTCCCCACCTCCGCCGGAGTCCGGCGTATCTGGCGCCGACGAGGAGGGGCCTCCGGCGTCCTCCGTGATGGAGCTCGACGTCCCCGCGGAGACGAAGAAGCGGTCAGAATTGCGGACGGCGGAGGAGAAGTACTCATCGTCGCCGTTGCCTTCTTCATCATCGTCGGAGACGACGGTGGGGCCTCCACCGCGGGAGTAAAGGGAGTGGAAGTTCTCGCGGAGGAAGCGGTCGACGTCGGAGAGGGTGGCGGCGTTCTCGCCGGAGCGGTCGCCTGAGAAGGAGGGGGTTTTGGGGTACTTGCAGGCGGAGAGGAGGCGGCTGGAGGTGGCGTTTGGGGCGGCGGAGAGGTGGCTGAGAGAGCTCGGCATCCTCTTGAGCTTGGAGAAGTAGATCTGGATTGATCTGTGGAGAGTTTTCTTCTTCCCCATTATCTTAATTTGTAACTCCTCTTAAATGTTGAGAGCTTATAGCTAGCTTGTTATATAGAAAGGATGAAGAGGAAGAAGATAGAATCTTGAATTAATTCTTGTAGTAAGTTTTTCTTTGATCTGTTAATGAGCTAGTCTACATTCAATGCACCTTAAATATGGGAAGTTAATGGCATGTAGAGAGGGGTTAACTCGAGTTAATGCATGAGGTTGGCTCGAATTAACTGTGGTTAAATGGGCAGGGAGTTACTTGCTTTGCTTACTTATTGGGCTAGAAGCAAATTATTTTTTTTTTTTAAAAGAGAATAGAAGCAAATTATTTTTGACAATCCTTCAAATTTTAATCCATTTTAAATTACATAAGGCAAGATTTTAAAACTCATCATAACGGCCGTGTTTCAACAGTACTATCAGATTAGTTTCGGTGGGAATCGATTTGAAAAACCTACAGAATTTCAGTTTTGGGCGAAACTTTGTAGTTTCGATAGTTACGACCAAGTTATGATTGAAACTGTTGAAACGTAGCTGAAACTCATCTCTCTATAAAATAATATTTAATAATTATCATTAATACATTAAATTTTAAATTTATAAAATTTAACTATAAAACTACCAATATCAAAACTACCGAAACTGTTGAAATTATTAAAACTGATACATTTATCTTGTGACTGAAACTAAAACTAAAACTAAAACCGAAACCGAGTTTAAATCCATGATACAAAAGCTTAATGATACATGCACTACAAGAAATTAGCATGCTTAATAAGAAACAAAATGTTCTACTCTTGTTAAATAAGAGTACTTAACGATGTCGTTACGCTTCAGCAACAGCAGAATAATCTTTTTGTTAATGATACAGGAGCAAACTCTTATTGATTACGAAAATTTTATTGAGAGGCCGTAAACTTTTGTTATTAAGTTACCGTGCATAGGCGCCAAGGAGCATATAGCTAGGGTTTTGCTTATGTTAGATGAAGATTACAAGAGTTTTGTTATAAATTAATAAGAGAATTTACTCTTGTTAACCTTACCATGCAGTTTTTTGTAGTGATAATTAAATGTCACTGTTTGACATTCAATATGTAAATAAGATTAAAATTAACTATTATAGCTGTTACAAAAAACCGTAGGTCAAAATGATGAAATCATCAAAATTATAGGCTTAACAAAGTTCATGACTTCAATTGTTAATGCATTTTATTTACAACTTTATCTTAAACATCATATACCAACTCTATCTTATCTGTGTGTTATATACATACATATAAATAATATATATATATATATATATATATATATATATATATATATATATATATATATATATATATATATATATATAATCCAAGCAGATACCAAATTAACCAATGATACATTCTTTATAGCTTATAAAAGTTGAGGTACAGACATGCGTACTAATTTATTAATTTTGTGAAAGTTTTTTTGATAAATATTTGATAAATTCAGTCAAACACTAGGTGGGTGAAAGAAAAAATAATTTCATAGAGGACATGGTATCTGCTTGGATTATATATATATATGTATATGTATATATAAATATATCTTTATTCTTTAAGATTAATTAACATCTGTTATTCATAAAAAAAAAAATTATAGACATCACCCCTAAATTAAATATTTACAAATAACACCTCTTAAGTTCAATATTTAGAAACAACATCTCCTATTTTTACAGGCTGTACCCCCACTAACTTTTATTTAAGGATGCATGTCGTCTGTATAGCATAAATATTAGACCTAGGGGATACCACTTATAAATATTTAACTTAGAGGATATTGCCTGTAAAAAAGCTTCTTTGAACTTGACAAATGTAAATTCTCCTATCTATTTTAGTAGACCCAAGTCTATCATGTGGAACATCTGATTGTATTCAATCTTTAGATTTCTTCGGTATATATATCATATTATCATAGTATAATTTATGCTCGATCATCTTTCAAAATTTTAAAACACGACCCATTGTTTATTACTCTACATACGGATCGATGACACAATCATTATGTATAATATTTTGTCAAGAAATAATATTATCTTTTAATTATATATTTTTAAATATTTATTAGAATTATCACGGCCCTGCAACTTTTTAATATTTTATCTTCTTTAAAACTTTAATTCTTAGACCTTTTTGTTTGCAAAAATTAATTTTAGATAAAAAATTTTTTTATTAAAAATAATAAATAATGTGAAATAAAATTAGTTATTATATTAAAATAAGTGAGAAATGTGATATAAATTAGTTATTATTTTAATATATATATATATATAAGATATAAAATACTATTAATTTTTTATTTAAAATTATGTGTATGACGTGAAATATAGTTAATTTTAATATTAAATTATATATATATATATGATGTAATATACTTGTTTAAAATTAACCAGATTAATTTTAACATGGCCCAACAAACTAGTCCTTAAACTTTATATTTACTAATCCGTATCACTTGATTTGTTATAATTATCATTGACAAACTTATGAAAATAATTCATCCATAATCTATATTGAATATTTTTTGGGATAATTACATATAGCGCACCAAAAACAAATAAAATTACATATTTTATATAGTATTTCAAAAAAATAATAAAGCTATAAGTTATTAATGCAATCTTATGAATTTTACTGTATTATATATGATTTATAATTTCATAATTGATACTTTCATCATATTTAATTTTAAGTGGATTATATATAACTAATTTATGAAAACTAAAATTTTAAGTTTTATAATTTATGTTCTGGGATTTAGAATTTAGAGTTTAGGCTTTAGTGTTAAATTAGTTTATAAGAGTATGAGATTTAGTATTTTGAATTTTACATTATAATTTTAGGATTCAGAATTTAGTATATAATGAGATTTAATTTGTAATGTTTTTTAAATATAATATGGTATATGTAATTGCTATTATTTTATTCATGAAATATACTTTTTTTGTTATTATTGTTAATGTATTTTACTTGGAACAAGTTAATAAACTTTATCATAATATTAAAATATATTTTACAAAAAAAACTTAAATTAACACAAATTTCCATCCCTATCAAATAGAGCCTAATTAAGAGTATGTTTAGATTAGGGATAGCTAGGGTGAGTTAACCAACTTATTCTAGTATATACTAGCCTCATTTGTTAATAATTTATCATAATTTAGGTAGTAGGAAATTATTGTTTAATAGCAATTCTAGAATCTGCTTGACTATACAATAACTTAACTCAAAGTAAGGCACTGTTTGGTAATAAGCTAAAAATCATGGCTAAAATTAGCCATGACCAAAATCTTAAATTTATTTTAAAAAAACTTAAAAAATTATTTTATATTTCATCTCACACAAATTCTAATATTAAACAATCACTTTATTTCACATCCAACATAATTCTCAATAAATCAATCAACTTTACTTCACATCCTACATAATTTTTAATATAACTAACTTACTTTATTTTACATCATATATATTTTTCAAAAATGACTAAAAATTCCAACCAAATCTTCTTTTTTTTTCTTATTAACAAACAGAGCCAGAGTAATCGAGTAACTGCTTAGCTAGTACTTCAGAATTTTACCCTAAGGGGAAGGTTAGGCAATGATAGGCGGGATTAGCGGAGTTAGGACAGGAGATGTGTGGGTAAGTACCTCGGATTAACTACATATATATGTGTATATATATATATATATTAAAATATTGTGAGTTAACCTAAGATAATTTAATTAAAATCTATCATCGATCAGGCAGAAGGCCAAAGAAAACAAAAGAGATGTGTATAGTTTCAGAAGATGAATAACAAACATTAAATTTTTCTTTTTTAAAATAGCATTGCACTAAAATAGTATACCGAAAATATAATATTTTAGGCTAATCAGTTAACATATGTTTTGAGAATAGTTGCAAAAAGAGTGAGAGTTAGCATATCTCTCACCTAGTAAAAATCGCGTAAACGTGTAAATAAATAAGATTAATAGCAAATATTGGGCCTCTCTTATTTTGGCATATGTGCATTTAGATTCTTTTAGTTTCTAAATTAATTAAGCAGGTTCTTTACTTTAATGTAATATACAAACAGCTCTTTTGACGTTAATAAAATGATTCAACGGAACATATTATCTAATTAATAAACAAATTTCACTATTTCAAATAAAGATAATGTGCAAATTGATTTATTAATTAGAGAAAATATCTTATATTAAATACTTTAATTAATAACAAAGAATTTATTTGTACATTATCTTGATCTAGAAAGTAGAAGAATCTAGCTGAAATAAGCTCAAACTAGAGGGAGCTAATTGCTATTAACCCAAATAAATATTTTCAATCTTTTTATTCGGAGGACGTACCCTTAAATCTCAGCGCAGCAGCCGCACCGTGCGATGCCGCGGAACTCCGGCGGCACCTCCAGCTTCCACCAAGCCGCCGCTGGTTGTCGTTCCTTTTCCTTCATCTCCAGCGCGTACGCCACCAGAACCTCGCCGTTTCCCCCTTCAGCCGTCATGAGCAGCGCCACCCAGTCCTTCGCCCACCCCATCATCACAACGTTCCTCTCACACGCCGACTCCGGCAACTTCGCCGCCACCCACCACTCGTTTCTTTCCACCGCCACAAACTCCCCCCGGTGACTGCAGCAGTATATTATCCCATCCCCTCCCATCAACGACTCCATGGGCCACTCCTCGTACCTATACGCCGTCTCCGGCCGCCACCTCCCCTCGCCGGAGTCGAACTCCTCCCCTCTACGCGGCGCATTCGACCCGTCCAGATCTCCCCACCAGTGCTTGTGGTATCCGCCCATCACGCAAAACGTCCCAGCCCCTCCGGCCGGCGTGCGCGTTCCCCCTCTCCGTCGACATATTCGGCAGCTGCGCTCAACGGTCCCCAGCTGCGCCCAACGGTCCCCGGCAACGTCGTAAACGTATGCCGTTCTCAGCCATCGCAGCACGACGTTATTCTTCTCTTCCTCGTTTTTCCCGCCGGCATTGAAGTTGTAGACATAGACCTCGCCGGAGGTTCCCCATCCGCCGACTGCTACTATCTCCCCGCCGACGGAGGCAAGGCCGCCAAGGAGCAGTTGCCCTGGGATTTCCGGCAAGGCTTCCCACTCGGCGGCTGCGGGGTCGAGAACTATTAGGCGATGGCCGTGGGGCTTGTGCTTGATCTGGCCGAAGACGAGTAGAGGGCGGACGGCGCCGATGGACCAGCGAAGACGGCGGAAAAGCGACGAGTCGACCTCCTCCTTCCAGCGGAGGCAGACCCGCCGGAGACGGGGGATGAATCGGCGAGGGACTCGGATGAGACACTCCCGGCCGATCTCGTCAGGCAATCCCGGTATCAGAGTTTCTTCTTCTGAAATCTTTGCCATAGCTTCCTACAATTTACCTTTAATAATATTTTTGATATGTATAAAACACTTCGAGTGACGATATTTATTGTAAATATATCAAACCCAAAATCCAAAAAATTGGCCTGTTTTAGTTTCATACCTGAAAGAATTCGAGTTGACCATGACCCAATTTGATATCTGACTTGATCCAAAGTATCATGAATTCAGCTTCGACTTAATCCAAATTTGACCCATTGATGGACCTAATTAACACCCTTATGCTTATTAGTAGGCTTGTAAAAAGGTCAAATTAGGATCGGGTTGGCCTTGATCCGGATCAGACCCATATACATTTGGATCGGATTAAAAATCGCATCGGATCGGGGTCAACCTGGATTCGTTCCATGATCCGCCACGGTTAGAATTTTCAGATTGGATTTCAAGCTGACCTAGAACCTTTTTAAAATAATTAACAATAATTTTTTTAAAGGGTGAACAGCTGAACCTGCAATAGAGCATGATAAATTGCTTAATTAGAGCTATACAGAAAATTATAACCTGTAGATCAAATTAACACATTGGAGAACATATAGAATTGTAGGAATTCTTCTGATATTATCATAGGAAATTCTACTAATTCAAAGAAAATTAATCAGAGCTCACATGAAAAATGAAACTTATTCCTGAAGGAATTAAACTATTAAAATTAATTAAAATTCTTGACCTGCAATTCTTCTCTAAAATAAAAATTGAATCCAAAAACTTTTTGTCATGTGACTAATCTTACTCTATTCTTTATTAATTCACACACAGTATTGATACAGGTTGGATAGTACACAATTGGGGTTGATCGGATTTTCAGATTAGTAGTGCTGGTCAGAAAATCATTTTGTTTTATAATCTAATCGGTTCAAATTTTGACTGTCACATTGGCAATAAGCTCAAACGTTTAGACCATTTCTAGTCTCTAATTCAATTATAATGGACTATAATTTATATGTAATGAGGTCAGCCATGTAGGCTATAATTAAAGATGACTTTCAAATAAGACGGCTTTTGCTTATTAAATAAATATATAATCAATCCTAAGTTGTCTACTATAAAATCATGAACACTCGCCCTACTTCTTTTATCCCTCAACCGACACCTTTGTGAGCTCTAATCTTCTTGCTATCCTTGCACTTAATAGCCATTTCGAGCATTACGTATCGATGGCAACCAGTACTAAAATGTCTGCTTTCTTCGTTACATTTTTCTTCTTATCTGGGCTGATGCAGATGGCCTATGGTGCTGGCACGAATAAGCCTTCTCAGTTGGTAGATGGCAAGACGATCGATCTGGGGATAGCTTATGTGCTGATGCTTGCTGCACTTCTCATTACTTATATTATACACTGATTTTTATTTATGATAAATTTTGATGTTAATTTTTAAAAATGTGTTAACATTTGTAAAGTGTAAGTCATATTTTCATTTGTAAGTTTTCCTTGTGGTAAATGAAAATTTGTTTTGATTTTCTTTTTATTTTGTTGGATGTATATAGAATGAAAGATTTGCATATATATATATATATAGAGGAAAATTATGCAGCTAGCTGAACTCACTCATGAGGTCACTCTTGCAAGAGATAAAGATATGCTGATTGCTTAAATAATTAATCTCTCAAAATCATATAAAATTAAAAATAAATTACATCCGAGTTCCTAATATAAAGATATAATATTACATAAATTGTCGATTTCAAATTTTTAACATCTAATTACTAAAGTTATATATAACTTTTTTATAATTTTTGCAATTAAAATTTGATAAAATATCATATTTATCCTTTTTTCTCTTGTTTTTCTCTTTCTTCTCTCTTATATCACGAAGGGAATATTACATCCGGGGCTCTGAAGTTCGGCTCCCCAATCAGCACTTGATGTCAACACTGGGGTGAGGCCATTACTGATATGGTCGGCACTGCATGAGGGCCGAAATTCAGGGCTCCTCGAATGCAAAAACAGTTCTATTCCACTAAGAGGGTGATTTCTTCTCTCTCTCCCTCTTCCACAAGGAAGCAAGTGACGGGGGCCACTAGCGACTCCCCTCCGCTGGCACCCTCCACTCTTGTTTTAAGCATAACAGTAATTTTATATTTAAAAGTGCTATTAAATAATTTTTTTATTATTTTAATGTATTTATTAATAAATAAACATTTTAAATGGACTTTAGTAAAATTTTAACAAATCTCGATAAGTCTAGTTCACGGACACAGAATTTTTCTTTTCTTCTCTAAAGGAAAATGTATTCATGTGTTGACACAAGTCGCAGTGGATAAAAAGTAAGAGAAAAGTAGAGCTAGTATAAGAGCAAGGGAGGGACACATCGCTTTTGTGAAAATCACATTCGATGAGGTGAAATAATCACGACACTAGGATGCTAGCTAGAAAGCTTTCATTTTATTTTTTGGGTTGCAAACCATGACTAGAATTCAAGTTAAGTGGACTGTGGCAGATATAACCAAAATTCGAGGGATTTTCCTTTGTGCAGAAAGCCATAGAGGTATACGAATTGAATAGATTGCCAGTATGATCGTAACGGGCATTCCGATCACAGAATCAAAAGATTTGATCATCGCCATTTGAAAGCATGATCCTGACCTAACCAATCATCCAATCATTTTTTATGGATCTTTGTCTACTCTAGCGCATCTAATCTTCAATACGACATTCTAGCTCCTCCTCAAACGATTTGATCGATCACCTATCAGGTGGTTTAATGGGTCTTCCAATCTTGACGTCAATAATCTCTAATCAGTGCTTGAAATCATAGGAAGAGACCAAAAAGAGACAAAAAGTGTTTGAAATCATCGGAAGAAATCAGATTAGGGTGGTGATGTGTCTCGGCAGATGCAAAACATCGATGAGATAGTCGACTGCTTGGCTTGGGGCGTGGATCATTCTCATTCGACCACCGCCCTGAAATATGAAATGACGAGTCTTGATATATGTGCAAAATGATGAATGCGAACACCTACAGATGCAAGGAAGCTAATGAGTGGAACCTAAATACATACAAATGACCATGGCATGTATGTGTACATGTATATGTGTGTGTCTGCACCTACGTGTGTACAAGTGTATATATAGAGTTTTTAGTACCTATATAACTAAAAAGACTTTAAAGTTTCACAAAAAAAAAACTTGATTAAATTCTACTGAAAATTTAAGAATAATGTAACCTTCTAGTTTACTCTATTTTGTTAAAGTTGATTCTACGTTGCATAGTTTTTTTGAGGCAGTTACGTGTATCACATTCTACTAGTTAAAAATTACAGATTCTATATTATTTTTAAATAAAATTTCATTATACTCTAAATACGAAATCCTGATATCATAAACTAAAATCCAAAATTCTAAACCTTATAACTTAGACTACTTCAACTCTAAAGTAAACTTTGAGTCTATTTGTCTGTATGGTTAAATTTAATAAAATTAAAATTAAATTTAGATAAAAATATTTTTTTATTAAAAATTGTGGATAAAGTAAAGTTAGTTATTATATTGGGGTGTGTGAGAGATGAGATATAAAGTTAGTTATTATGTTGAGATATGTGAGGGATGTAATATAAGTTAGTTATTATTTTAGTAATGTGTGTAGGATGTGAAATAAAATTAATTTTTAATATTAAATTTTATATGTGAAGTGATATGTCTGGTTAAAATTAAATCAGATTAATTTTTAATTTCCAAATAAACGGGACCTAATCTTTAAAGTTTTGATTTTCATGAATTAATTATAATAAAATTTACTTAAAATTCAACTTAGTGAAATGAAAATCTTTATTATATATTTATAAATCATACACAACAAAGTAAAATTCATAAGAATACATCATTTCATAATTTTTTTAAAAAAAATGCAACATAAAATACGTAATTTCATTAGATTCCGATAATTATCCCAATTTTTTTAAAGCAAATTTCTTTCTATTAACTCTTAAGCAAATTTTATGTTTCTGAAGTATTTTATAAAAATTAATAAATTAAACACGGAAAAACATTATATAATATCTTAGTAACAGGCCCATATATTTGGACCATTTTTATCAAAATCATAGTCAACGTTGAATACTTCAAAAAAAAAAAAAAACGTTGAATACTTCATAATTTCCAGTTAATTACGAGTTAATTACTTCGCTTAATTAAAATTCCACACCCCATCACGTTCATTTTAGGGGTCAGACTTTGCCGTATCATCAGTAGGCTCACAGATTTGGACCATTTCTGGTCTCTAATCATGCGAAGGTCCACCACGTACCCTGTGAAGATGACTCATGGCTTCAAATAACACGGCTTTTTACTTAATAAATAAATAATTATTCAGTCAATCATTCACATTAATTAAATATTCAACATCCCCAAAGTTGCCTACTATAAAATGCATGGACACTTGCCCCATTTCCTCCATCCCTCAGCCAATATTTGCTCTCCCTTGCAAGATCTAATCTTCCTTCTCGAGTTTTAGGTATCGATGGCGGCCAGTATTAAAGCGTCTGCTCTCTTCATCACAGCTTTCTTCTTATCTGGGCTAGCGCACATAGCCTATGGCATTAGTACGAGCAAGCCTACTCAACTGGTAGATGGCAAGACGATTGATTTGGGAATCGCTTATGTGTTGATGCTTGCCGCGCTTCTCATTACTTATATTGTGCATTAAATTTTTATTTATGATAGATATTGGTGCTGTAAGCTTATATTTTTATTTGTAAATTTATTTTGTGGTATGAAAAAAATTGTTTTGTTTCACTTTTTGATTTTATCAAATGTAACTAATGGACGATTTGCAATGTTAACTTGTTGATTATATTTGAAAAAATTTATTTCATTTCACTTTTGATTTTATCATATGTAACTAATGAAAGATTTGAAATGTTAACTTGTTGATTATATTTACTTAAAAAGGAGAGGAAAGCAAATAGTCAATTTCTTGTAGGAGTGTAGGGATTAACACTGTTTCAACACAACCTAAAATCATTGGTTTTCAAAAGGGTTTATGATAATTTTTTCACAAATAAGAACTCTTCATAAAACTACTTTTACTACTTAATGACACAAAACAATTTAATTAAAGTTTCAATTTTGTTGAAGCATACAAAAGAACTAGAACTGCTCGACGGATAGGTTACAATTGAAGCATACACTGTTTCTGGTTGGAATTGGTACAAATTTGAACTAATTACACTGGACTGATTAAGTGTGTAGTCCGATCTAGTTGAACCAAAACCAAACTATCTTTGAACAGGAACCAGTCTGGTTCACTAAATATAAATAAATAAGAGCATGCACCTATTATACATTTAAAAAGAAGTTCAATTGATCGTTGCCTAGTAACGACCAAACAGTACACAAAAAGGCAAAGCTAGGAGCACACTTAAAAAAGAAACTTCTCTTTCATTTCAAATAAAGATGGCAATGGGACAGTTTTAGGTCAGGTTGACTTGAACTCATACTCACCCCCATTATGTTTTCAATTACCCATATGGTTTTGAACCTCAATCCCGTCCCCCACTTCCCGTCTCACATGACTCCAAGGGAGGTGCATCGTTGATTCATTAGCTCGCTGAGAAGGGTATGCTCATGTTAAATCCATACGTGACCCACTCTTGATGGGTGTGGCTTATCCGAACTTGTACCTGCTTGGCCGGTTGAATTTTGAGACCCATACTCTTCCATTAAGGGTAGGGAGCACAAGTTAAACGAGTATACAAATTGCCAACACTAATTCCAAAGGAGGTACCATCATCTTCTTGTTGGAAGAATGGGAAAAACGAAAGAGAAACAGTCTTTAATTACCTCCCTCACTTCTTATTCTTCTTGTTCTTCGTCGCCTTCTGTATCAGAGGATGCTTCAGTTCAATGAATTTCTTCATAGGAAAAGGGCAGCAGATTCCATTGCCATAAAGACAAGCAATAGCTATATGTTACTACTGTTAATTTCCATCCACAAATAACTTTCAAAACTTTCATGAATCAAATAATTTCACTATATAACATAGATCGATTTATAATAATCAGTTCACCATTCTAGTTAAACTGAAAAGAAATCTTAAGGTGAACTTTGACGGCTCCGTTAAACAGAATAGCGCAGCAGGTGCGGGCGAAGTTGTGCGGGACCACTGTGGCAACCTCCTCCTAGAAGCAGGCTTCAAGCTCTACACCCAGGCCACTCTGACAGCAGAAGCGACGGGAGCGCTCATCGCGTTGACAGCCGCCCAGGAGTGGGCGGATACGGTGGACGGGATTTGGATAGAGGGTGACTCAGCCATCACCATTGCGGACCTTCATCGAACAGCCAGAGGACATCCTCCTGACCGGACCATGGCTCAGATCTCTGCTCTTTTGGATGCCTTTAAGGCACATAAGATATCTCATGTTTACAGAGCCGCTAATAGAGCGGCAGATTTTGTTGCTTCTTTTTCTTGTTTAGATAATACAGAGTGGCGCAGAAGCATGTCCCTCCCACTCGATTTTTGTGCGATTCTCAATGAGGATCGAACCTTTTGTACTTGATGTATCTTTTTTACTGTTATAGTATTATAGGCTACGGCCGAACTTCAAGAAAAGAAATCTTAAACTCTATTTAATACATCTACCATCACTGTTCTAAACAAAATATTTCATCATTCATCTACTGTTGATGTTCAAAACAATAAGTAGAACTATCTGTTCCACTAAACTGGCATGCTAGTTCAATATAAAACAAAAATAAAAGGTTCATCCTCTATCATTCATATTTATGTTCAACAAAATATAAAATATCATCTTCTTCCATGCAATGTCATGCAATGCTTCAATTAACCCTCATCTTTTAGACACTGAGCCTTCATTCAACAAAAATAATACATGAACATAAAAATATTAGATCTAAAGAAATGGCAATAAGAAAACATATTACATAAAATAATGAACTCTATCAAAGGTGGAAAAGACTTACTTACATATTACTAACCCCATTCCCAATCTCTCTTTTAGCTGGTTCGAGGCTTTGGCCTCATCATATGAGCTTGGCAATTTAGAGCCATCTGGCAATAGATCATTTAGAAATTGCAACAACATTGTAAATGAGTCGTTGCTCCAACCGCTGAAAGTTTTTAATTGGAGAAGCTTCTTGAGAGCATGCATCCTTTGATAGACGCATTCATAACTATGGTATATGAGTGACATGTTAAGATAATATTGCAGAAAATTACAAGATTATTACTTTAAAATGATATTTAGTTATCAATCAAAATTGGGTGAGATCTATATGTTACCCTGATTGTAATGGAGAGTGTTGCGGTTGGAGTGATATTTTATTGTCATCTTTTAATATAATGACTTTTAACAAAACAAATAACAGTTTAGAGATGACATAAACATCTAGATAGTATTGACATTCAGATTACACAAACATCTAAATGACATTGAACCAAATGTCCCTTAAATGCCATCATAGAAGCAAATATCAAGTACTAAAAAAACAACAAGAAACATGTTTTTGACGTCATCAGTAACGAAAAAAAATGACAAGAACATAAAATTTAAGCACATGCCAAAGCCTCCTACGTCTTTGTTTCAAAAATAGATCTAACAATGCTTGCAGTGTAAACTAATCAGATAAACGGTGCTTATCAATTTCGGCAGGAGCTTAGAAATTC
>KZ451903.1:4605605-4625100 GCA_002786265.1 Apostasia shenzhenica | reverse complement strand
ACACTTGAAACATTATAAAATCTTACATACACACATTTGAGTTAAAACTTAATCAAAATCTATTTGAAAAAATATATTCTGCTAGTAAATTATTAAAATTATATTTTTACTCTTAATGGTATATATTTTTCTCTTCCTCAATACCACACTAAAGCGCTGATTTGTCCTAAAATCATTTCACATCGCGGATGTCTCCTTTCTTTGCCGCCACCTAAACATTAAATTTTTAGGATTTTCACTCAAAATATATTTAAATATCGTTAAAATAATATAATGAACGGCTCAGATTTTTTGTAATCTAATTATAGTTGGGTTATTAAAAAAGTATGATAACTCATTATAATAGAAATAAATTAAAATGTGTGTATATAATATTTTATAATATTTTGAGTGTGCATAGCGTAATTAATTAAGAATGGATGGATAAGGCATAAATAAAACTAAATTGTGTGGCATGTAGGTAATTATTCCTTTATTTTTTTATCTTGAAACATTAAATCAAGAAAAATGACTATAATTTAAATTAATTGAATAAATAAATATATTTATATATAAAATTAAATTAAAAATTAGTTAAAAATTGGATTGATTTTAGTCATATTGGAATTGAATTAATTACAAATGAGTCAGAACTAGCTCAAAATCAAATTTTTCTCATTCATTCTCTAGATCGTATTGAAATCAAATAAAAAATTTTCAATTCAATCTTAAGCCGATATCAAATCAGCTTGAGATCGCACTGTTAACGGTCCTAGATTTACCTCTTGCGAAGCTCGCTTTTTACATATCAAATCGTGTTTATTTATTGTGTCGAGGGCTAGGAGACATATTAATTTTTTATATTTATTTGAGTAAATTAAAAATAAGTTTTAAGTGAAGTGTTACTGATCAGATCTCTTCAAATACATTTTTATATATGCAATATAATGGATAATTTTGCACATTACACTTCTATATATATTACAAAAGGGTTGTTAACTGCTTTGACAGAGGCATTTGTATATTTTCTTTAGTTCAATAATATTTAGATGTTTACATAATTTTTAAATAATTATTTGTTGTTATTTAATATTATTATATTAAAAAAATGGTATTAAAAATTAATTCAATCTCATCTTCATTCATTAAGGTGAAACATTTAAATATTATTTTAGAATAATATTTTATAATTTTTATAACATATTTAAAATATTATTAATTTAAATAATTAAAATTTTCAAATAATACAACGTAACATTATAAATACATTGAACTGAATTCTTCTCAAATCTTTTATAATATTTAGACTCAGCTCTAACTTACTTTGGTAATAGCTTTGCTTTTTTTCAAACTAGTTTCAAAATAATTTTAATTATTGATTATCAAATATTTTATAATATATATATATATATATAAACTTGATTTATTTTGTAAAATTTGACACTGCAATTTTTAAATTTATTTTGAAAACTTAACACATATGTTTAAAAAAATAACTTAATTAGTTTCTACCAATTTTTTTATTTGGATTTGTTAGTATAATTAAATACTCAAGTTAAAAAAATCAATTGACTTCATATTTATATTTTTTTGGCAATTTTTGTATCAAAATTAGTGAGAAACACTGGCATGAATCAATTTGAATGTGAAATTTTATCTCTGTTTAGCAACTGACTAAAAAAATTAATTTATTTTCGTCACGATCAAAATCTTAAATTTATTTTAAAAAAATCTTTAATAATTATTTTATATCTCATTTCTACACAAATTTTAATATTAAATAATCACTTTATTTACATCTAATATAATTTTTAATATAATTAATTCACTTTATTTCATATTATACATATTTTTTTAAAAAATTTATAAAAAAAATTTTTAAATTTTTTTTTCTCCAACTAAATAGAGCCAGAACTAATCGTCTGATGTGTATGTAAAAGTTTATTATTTTTACAGTAAGACTTCGTTTGGTTCGAGATGAGATTTTTGCCCAATATAAATTTTAACTATAAAAATTAACTTTATTTTATATTCAATATAAATATGAATATTAGAATTAAAATTCTTTTACATTCTATATATTTCTTAATAGTAAAATAATTTTTTTTATTAATTAAAAATAATAATTAAAAATAAAAAACTCGAATCAAAAGGCCGGTATAGATTTTATTAATATAATAGAATATGCAAGAAATATGTGAAGTTTTAAATCAACAAAAAAGTAGTACTTTTTTTTTTTTTTTTTTTTTGACTTGAGAGTAGCCTAGGCTTGTTTAAGACCGTACCACTAACTTTCTGACACGTAGCACGCTGCCCAAAAATCAAACCGGATCCACACACACGTGTCAGAATGGGGGAAACAACAGGATCGACGGTTCCCTATCCTCACACGTGCGCCGCATTGTGCTGACTCGGACCGCAGTCCACCAGCGCCTGCCGCCATCGAGCTGGGCCGGCATGTTTGGAGGACATTAAATCCTAGCCGTCCGTCCTGAACCTGCAGGCTTTATTCACCAGAGGTCTAGGGATCCCCGTATTCACCACTTCTCCAATCCCAATTAGAGAGAGAGAGAGAGAGAGATTCTTCTCCCGTCCTCTCTCCTCCACGCCAGGAGCTCCTGATCAAGGTTTAATCTCTTCCATTATACCCTGTTTTTCGTACTTCGATCTTATATTCTCTCGATTCTACATGCTCCTTGTTTCCTTCGTAGTTTTGAAGACTGCCATTATGGAGATCTTTTGATTAGGCGCTTTATTCAGGAGAATTGGTGTTGATCTTACCGCTCAAGGGTTTTGCTTTCGTTCAAACTTCAAACCCTTGCTTTATTGTCGCGAATATTTTCTTTCGCGCTGACCCAGGATTTCATGCTTTAGTGCAACTTTTATATTTTTGTTTACCAAATTGACTTGGTTGATCCGTAACTTGGCTTTTGCTTGTTTGCGTCCGCCGTGGCTGTTTTCACTGTTTTCGCTGTTTTGGCTGGAGATGAATGAGAATTGCAGAGAATCGCTGGGAAATTCACTTATTTCTTGCAATCGCTTCATTTTTTCGTGGTTATGTTAAGACATTGACATGTTTTTTAGGAGTGCCTCCTGTTTTGCCTATAAAATAGCGTCTTATACGTGGTTTATGGGATTGTTTTTTGGTGTTCTGCTTGTAAACCCTGTCATCAAGTTATTGACATTTAACCGATATAGTTTATAATTAATCTGTTGTTGGCACAGAGTGTTTTCTGCACCATTCATTCTATGTGCTTAGTCTTGCATGACAGTGGCAATTATATAGACTTTCTTTTTAGTTGCGTTCTTGAAAATTGATCCTTTTCTCTCCATATACATACCTCTGCAGGCTCTTCTTCCCCATCCTGGAAAGCAGAAAGATGGAAACGGCTTTAGTAAACTTGTGAGTTATATTTAATACTTATTTGTGAGATTATTTTCAAAACGGATAAAAGATAATCTTTGATGTGATGCTTCTATTTTGCAGTTTGTGAAATATTTGAAATAAAGTTAATTATATTTTGAGAAATATGTAGGATGTGAAATAATATTGATTTTATATTTTGAAATTTGTGTAAGATGTGAAATAAAGTTGATTTTAATATTAGAGTTTGTGTATGATTTGAAATATTGTTAGTTTCATGTTAGAATTTATGTATGATGTGACGTATAAGGTTAATTTTAACCTAGGATAGTTAACCCGAGCAAAGAAACACCCTCTTAGACCTATTTGTTTGCAAAGATTGATTTTAACACGGGGTTGACATATTTTTAGAAGTCAATTGCTCATGTGTTTGGCTTTACTTTGGTCTTCAATAACATAAGGGATTTTTCTTGTAGCTAAAATTAAGTTCAAAGTTTGGCCTTTTGTCAAAATAGCTTAGGTCTTTTTGTATACTTATGTGCCAATTAAATTACGACAAATTTACCTATTTATGTATACTGCTCTGATCCTTCAGTGCTATTTCATACATTTCCAATGTATTATCATCATTTAAGCAGAATCTATAATGACTATATTCTGTTGTATATTTATCTATCATTATCTTAAATAAAAGCAACATTCCTGTAACATTTATAAATGTAAGCAGATTCTATAAAGAATTATGACATAATTTTTCTTAATGAATCAGGGTTTTCTTTATAAGAAGCTTGCATATGGAGATTGACATGAAAAGAACATATTGGCATGGCAAATCTTAAAACTAAGTAATCTGAATGGCTAAGACTCATGCTGCTTTATGCAACACGTATGTGTTAATATGTTGTGGTCATACATAAACTTGAACTAAAAATGAAATAAAGGCATGGAATTTTTGGGTCCAAGAAGTATAAGGAATATAATTTGTAAATATGTGAAGCAGAAGTTATGAATAAGGGCAATGAGAGAGCAAGAATCAAGGTGACATCAATCTGAGATGTAACAGAATGTCCATATTCTTCAGTTTAAGTGCAATATTTGCCTAAAATATGCATGCAGAGAGGGATGTTTAAATGGATAATGTTTAGGTATTTTTTCTTTTTGAAGTCCAAAATGTTACCCTTTGCCTCTTATTGCTAACGTTTCAAACATGGGTGTGATGATCCTGACATCTTTATATGAAATTCACTGATTGGTGCTTAGAAAACCTTGTGTGTGAATTTGTGAATTTAGCTAAATGTATATGTAGAATTTGTTCTTATATTGCACCTTTTTTACCAGGTACTGTTTGCATTAACTGTTTGAGTTTCCATCTAAAATACAGTTTTGTGATTCAAGCTTTCTCAACCTTATGATAAAACGATGAATAATTAAGGCTTTTTTTTGCAGTTAATTTTCCACAAGTCGCCTATACACTTCTATGCATTGTTCAAATGCCAGCACCGAAAATGAGGGTCAAGTCAAAGACGAAGTGCTTAAGAAAATTCAACAGAAAATCAACTAAAATATCCAAACTTTCTCGCCCTCAAATTAAATCCTTAGAACATAAAGCTGCCAATCTTGGTGAAAGTCCTTGGAAAAGTAAGATTCGTATATTGTACTGATTTCAAGATGCATTTTTCATTTTGAAATTCTTCACAAAAGTTTGTAAGTAATCAAGAAAATCAGAAGAATGCGCTTTGAATTTTCACCCTGATAAAGAATTTTGCTTAAATTGCACTTCTAGGTCTGCATAGTGCATTTTATAGTAACATTGAAGTATCCAGTCAGAACATTCAAATCACTGAAGCCAATGACCGCCAGGACACAATTACCGGAGACCTAACTCAATTGTTAAAGAGGCTGCAGTCATCACCTGACTGTGCATCAGTGAACGAAATGGTAACTTTTGGTTTCTTACCTGTAAACTGTGTGCTTTTACATCCTTCATCATTTCTTTTATGGCTTAGTGTATGTATTAACCATTCATGGATGTGATGCATTAGGTATAAGCATAACGTGCTATTCTGGCTATTTTTCTTCTAGGTGCTATCAAGTTACTCGTGAGGCTATAACTTTAAGGGGTTTTTGAATTCTCACAGTAAATTTGGGTTTAGGTGATCTATTTTAACAGTATTTAAGAAGATCTACCAAGTGCTTCAATCCCTCAGCTTTAAGTTAAAATAGGCAAAGTTCTATATATTGTGAAATCTCAGCAATAGATAAGTGTTTTACTTGTTTATTTTTTTATGCCGAAAATTTTTAAGTTTCTTTTCATTTCCCTTTTTTTCCTAACGCTTTCTGGGAAGAGAGAAACTGTCACTAATATGATGATTGAAAAAGTGGATGTCTGGCGGGTAGAGATTTACTTACATTTATGGGTCCCTAAAGTATGTTGGTGCATTTCACAGAGATTAAACTTAGATGCTTGTAATTGGATTTCCATTTCATTTAAGCACCATTAATATCATGATTTATGTACTTAAAGAGATTTGCTACTTAATGCACATATCTTTATTCTCTCTTTCCTCCTTTTAATTACTTTTCTTCCTTACTCAGCTCAAAGTAATGAGAGGTTCATATGAATCCTCTTAACAATGCATAACTTATGATTTTTGCAATTTGACTAGGTAAGATTTGTTTAAGAATCTTAAGGACTTACATGTTAGTGATAAAGACCTATGGAATAAATCCAAAACCATGAAGTGAAATATTTAGGCTCGTCAGTGGGTCGGATTTGGGTTGAGTCGAACTTGACTTGAATCTAAATCCATATATATCGGATCGGGTCATACATTGGATTGGGTAATGGTCGACCTGGATCCTCTCAGGTCAGAAATCAGATGGGTCAGAACTCAGGTTTTTGGGTTTGATCCATTCATAATAAAAGTAGTCGTGTGAAGTATTTTTCATAGTCAGTCTAGAATAGTGTTAAATTTATTGAAAATGAACTAAGAGAAACATATTAGATTTTTATAAATTTGAATGTTTCAATATAAATGCCAGTATTTGTTATATATATATATATTATGAAATATAAACTCATAAAAGTAAATCATAAAAATAGGTACACTATACGCTATGGGTTGTTGATATAATTTGTAAGAATCCTTTAGTGATTAATCATAATGCACACTCTATTTAAGCTTCTCCACAACATAATTAATCACAATGCACACTCTATTTAAGCTTCTCCACAAAATGATTATTAGTCATATCATATGCTTATATGAATTACAAATTAGATTATATAAACGGGTTAGATTTTAAATGGATCAGGTCAATGGTGATCTAGATTTGATCCATTTATTTGTAAACAGATCGGGTTAATTAATGGCCAGGTTGATGGGTCAAAAAAAAGATCCATTTGAGGGTTTAATTGGATCGAAACTTGGATCAAATTGGGTCATGAGCTAATCCATTGACTGGCCTAGAAATACCCTTTGTGATTTAGGGTTCACAACCAACTGTCCATTTATTTTAGTAGTTGCATAATTCATATTAGTCATTATAACATTTTATCCCCAATTCAACTTACTGTATCATTTGTAATTTTAGATACTTTTTTGACCTATCATTAATATCCATTTGTTTATTACCCAAATGAAATTTTTCTGTGCATTATTAAAATGCTTTTGCATGCCATTTTTTGATTCATTATCACCTTCAATTTACCGGTAATTAATTTCAAAATGATCAAGCTGACAAAAATAGTATCTATATAAATCATCCACTATAGCATTCCTATGCACTTCTAGAGTTACTGCATAATTATGATAAAACTAAGACATAAAAAATCCTTCTAGAAACAATATTCTATGAATAGTGCTAAAACTCCTACCAACTAACTTAAAAGCTTAAGTTTGTAGGATATGGTCAAGAAGTAATTTTATATTCTAATACGTACCCTTACATGTAAGTTTATTTATTTTGTGGCATGAAATTTAGCATAACTACTTTAAAAAAAAAAGTTATGTTATAGATAATTACGATCACCAAAGTTCAAACTTAAGATCTTTGACTCTAAATCATATTAAGTCACTTGTACCAACTAATTTAAAAGCTCAAACTGATAGGCTATGACCCAAAAATAATTTTATATTCTAACAGACGAACATGAGTTTTTCATGGCCCTATGCATACCTTTGCCTTAAGAATAGTTGTGTGCTTAGGTGATCTTTTATGCCAAGCTTCGATTTTTCATCTTTGGAAGTGCATGTTTATCTTAGTTTTATGATTGAATCGCAGGAACCGATTATAGCAACATGCTCAAGTGAATTGAAAACAGTCTTTTCATCGGATTGTGATTCTATAATCAATCGTGATTCAGGTATAATGTTTCTTCTCCCAGTTTATATTCATTAGTATTTTAGCATTTGGTTCTTCACAATGTCAAAGTTGCTTCAGGTAAAAATTTAATGGGTGAAAATTTCATGTTTAAAGCCTGTTGTAGGCTAATCCATTATATGTATGTTGGCACAAAAGTTAAAATGAAATAATAGAATTCTTTATCTTGAATAAGATCGCCTAACCATCAAGTTGTTGGGTTTAGTATGCTATTTCTTTAAATAAAGCGGACTGCATAACTGTTAGGCAAAGGTTATGATGAGTAACAAAAAATAGGTAAGAAACAAGAGCAGCATATTTATGTGAAAAACTCCAAAATTGCAGAAAAACATAGACAGTGGGGGAGAATACGTCACTAATCGAAGATGAGTACAAACTTGGAGATACAAGGCAGCTGTAAACTCTTGCAGCTTAATATATATATATATATATATATATGTGTGTGTGTGTGTGTGTGTGTGTGTGTATATATATGTATGTGCACACCCTATGCCCATGTAAACATTGAACGGGCTGGGTTGAACAAATTCATGCATAAGCTTGATCCCATTGTGACCACCCTATAGTTATTGTTGTATTGTGGTGACTCCAATTGTATTTTGTTCCAACAAAAGAGCATATTGTGCGACAAAGTTGATGAAGTGAGAAATATTGAAGTTTCTAAAGACCACAAAAGGAGGGAAGAACTTTTCGGTAAAAACAAAACTTACGATAAAAAAAGAGGGAGGAAAAATATTCAAAATTTAAAATGTATGGGGAGCCAAAATATACACAGCCCTACACTTCTTGTTATAAAATTAGTGTATAAATCTACGTAGCCTATTATGGTAGATATGAGATTCCCAAATATCATGCTTCCCATCTAGATGGATTAAGTAAGCATAATATAGTTGGTTTATTTGATCAAACGCTTGTGCAATCTTTTTATTTCACTCTAGTTATTACTAGGCAAATTTGTTTGATATGTTCGACTAAACTAATCAATGTGAAAAGTTCCTATTTCTTTTAATATAAAGAAATTTTTTATTTACTTGGCCATATATTAGATGCAGTATTATGCTATGTAGATATCTTTGATATTTAGATATCAGTATTTTAATGATAATTTTTATAATTTTTTACAAAATTATTTATCTATGTCATGAGCCTAAATAATTATTTTCTGTAGATAACATAACATACAGCAAAATAGCATTTAACCAAATGCCCACAAGTTTTATCAGATTCAATGTTTTTTGTCAGGCTTCTTATGTTTTTTTAGATCTAAAAGAATTAATAATGTGACACAACAAAGCTTTGACGACATTTTTGATAACTGAAATACAAGAAATATCTTACAAATATACTAAGTACAAGAATATTATATGTATCGTGCATATAATAGCATATACGAGTATATGAAATTTGTTTATAAAGTATTTGATTTTGAATGAATTTTGAGATTTTTCGGCCGAATCATTCTATATAACATATTGATGTACCAAATAGATTTCGATCAAAGTTGAATAAATTAGAGTTATTTGTCAACATGATTATGCATTGTTTTTAGGACTTAATTGAAAGTCAAATAGGTGACGTCATCAATTTATCATCTAACCAGTTCAATCAGATGGCGTCATATATAACTACATCACATATTAATTTTATAAATATTAAAATCTTCCCATTAAATTTGGAACCCATAATAAATGCCTGTAGCTTATAGTTGTCTTCTAATTTTCAATGTTCATACTAACCTTTATAGGGATTTGTATATACTATATCATGTATATAGAGTCTTGCTTATACAAATATTTTTTTTGATAGTTTATACAAGCATTATTTACTTGGCATTGCCTTTTCAAGTCTTTGTATGATGGACATTTGGGTCTTTCTAGCATTCATGATTTTATTATTTACACAAAGATGTTCAAGATCTTTTTTCAAAAAAAGATGTTCAAAATCAACTAAGAGTTTTTTTAAGATCACTTGAGAATGTCTATGCATGTCATTGCACCTTTCTTTCAAATTTCTTATTTGTTTTTTCTACTATTCACTGAAGTTTACTTGTTTTGTAGTTGAAGATGAACAATCTAAACTACCTCATCTAGTTACTGATGAAGTCGATGACAGTTCTTGTTTGCGTGAAGTCAAAGATTTCAATGCATATGATTTTTACGTCACAGATAATGTTGCCACAATATCCTTTGTTGAAGACATTGAACTAAGTGATATGATATATGTCACATGTCCTGATTATGAAGATATTGATTCTTATTTGATGCTTGATGTGGAAGAGGGGCCTTTTTTAGGATCATTTATGGACAAACCCATTGAAAGTGTTTGCTTGAATGATGATAAATCTACTGCAGAACATGTGTTCGATTCTTTTGATTCATGCATTGAATCGTTAGATCAAGAATCTCAGTTAAAATGCATCGCCGGCAATTTTGAGGATAGTGCATGCTTGAATTTACAATCCTTCTACAAAAATTTGTTGGATCCATCTTCGTTTTCCATAAGTTGCCCTCCCTTGCTAGTAAAAGAAATGCAAAAAGGAAAGCCTATTACACTTGTGCTTGATTTGGATGGTAAGTAGATAAATCTTCATCTTAGAATTTATTTGCTTTCTTATCTTCTTTTTCCTTTTAGCTTCATTTATATGACAACAATATGCATGTATCATTCTTTTAGCTTTATTTCTATGACAAATAATTACATGCTATCATTCCTTTTTTTTTCCATATCTATATTGATTTAAGAAACAATTGAGGACCAATGCTAAGAGTTATCTAGTCTTCAAGAGACAAAAATATGATATTTAATGTGTGCTTACGCTTTTTTACTTTCTTCACTCACTATATTTATTTGTAAATCCTTTCAACCATGATGCATCAGCACAAATCTCATTTACAAGCATGCAACTATCTATCTTCTAATAAGAATTTTAACATATAACGAATAAATCAGATTATTAAAAAATTCATCTCACATCCATAACATGCATCTAATTAAATTTAAAGGTTTGCAACATAACGTTTTTAGGGAGATAAAAAAACAAGAGTAATCAAATAGTAATAGAAGTATACAACCAAACTACAAAAAGAAAATGAAAACCCTTGCAAAAAGAGTTGCAAGAAAAAAGAGGAAGTTAATATACTAATTTCAAAGAAGCTACTAGATGAATCTACGATAAGCACTGGTTGGTTATGGATAATGAGCTATAACAACCCCTTAGTGGGGGTTTTAGAGCACCAAGCTAGCTAAACAAGTGTTGCAACTAATGTTATCATGTTTTTTGCATGTTCTTATAACCTTTTGTCTTCTAAAGTCGAAAAAACCTTGAGGAAGACTTAGATTTAAACTAAGATGAAAAATTGAGACATTTTGAGACTTGAAATTCTAGTTTTTGACAACAATCTTCAATTCCATTTTTGAGCTAAGTTTGTTCGAGCTTGGAATTTTGACACTAGTGCACATTTCTTTGAGAAATTTTCTCGAAAACTTGTAGGATATTGAAAAACCTTTTGATGGTCATTATTTTCAAGAATTATTACTGGCGAAAATCTTCATTTTTGTTGTAAAAACCTTCAATTTTCTGTTCTCGAAGCTTCTCAGTGGTATTGTTTAGAAAAATTGAAGTCACGCATAACTAATCTCCACCTTAACTTGAATTTACTATATGAATTGGAAATAACTTATGCTCTCATGCATCTAAAGGGACACTTGAACCCATTGAGAGTTGGAGTTAAAGTTCGAGCAATGCTCAATTTTGGTAACAAAACAAGACTTATCAATATGTCAGCTCAATTGTCATTTGTGTTGATCTTAATAACCATAATGTTTCCATGAGTAACAATCTTTAGAAGGAAGTGATATTCTATCTTAATGAGTTCCATTTTTTGATGGAACATGTGATTTTTTATCACATATATCCCACTTTGGTTGTCCAAAATCAGTGTAATCTCAAAAATCTCATAGAATTCTTCAAACAACCCATTGAGCCATACTTCCTCTTTCAAAGCCCAGTGACTGTCATATATTTTTCATCAATCATACACAATGTAATCACATAATGAATTGAGGATCTTTAATGCTTATTCAACTTGTTTGTTGAAAATCTAGTGAAAGCACCAGCATTGTTGATTACTGTGAAAAATAAGTTAAATAAAATAAGTTAAATAAAATAAGTTCTCACTTGTCCTAGGGCATCCATGCCAAATCAAATGTGCGTGTCCAGATGACCAATGGCCCAAATTTAGTTGTTTCCGATCTCTGTGGTAGGAGTATGTTTTTAGGATAATTTGAGTTGTTTTTGAGTTAGTGAGAGAAAAAAATTATCTAATATCATGATATGAATTAAAATTATTTTAATATTGAGATTTGTATTGGATATGATTTAATGTTTTTTTTAAATATACATAAAATATGGAATGAAGTTTATTTTTAATATTAGAATTTATGTAGAATGTGAAATAAAGATTATTTTTTATATTATAATTTGTGTAAAATGTGAAATAAAAAATTAAAAATTAATGGTGATGTTTTTAGGATGAGTTTGGAGCGTTTTAGGGCCTTTGTTGAACAAAGATGAGCTCATTGTTAGCTTATATGATTGGCATCATAAATATCTTTGAGAGAAGCTGAGAATTGATAGACGTTATTAAGTTCATTCAGAAATCCACTTTAGTGAATTGCCATATGTAGATTGTGTTTTTCTATTTTTTTCACATGTGAAAACATGTGGCTCAAGTGTTGACGCGCTAAAACGAGAGGTTTAGGAACGCAGCCTCAAATTCTTTTTGATTTTCTACTTTTTTCCCCATATCATTATTATAAATTGATCTTCCAATTTCCATAAATACAATGAATAAACCTTGCTAGTTGTTGGGATTTCTCATTAGAATTATCCTTCATTGGTAGTCAACAACAATGTGCTATTTATTTACATAGTTACATGCGATGCTTGGGATCAAAGAGAGTGAAGAGTGATTGTCGAGTGGTCCTAGTAAAAGGGATAATACCGAAGAAAGTTCCTAGCAAGCTTCTTGAAAGAGGGGCACAAGGAAAAATATTTCCATATGGTAAATAGAGGGGTGTTCACCCTAATATATAGAAGAGCATCTTGGGGGAAAAAATGTGAAGCTTGGTATGGGAAAGGTCAAAGCAAACAATACTATTCTAGGTAAAATGATTCTCCACTAACAAGTGGTGTCATAGCTGATAATTCAACTGAGATCAAGTGGCTCATGTTGGTGCTACCATAATTTTTTTCACTTCAACTATGATTAAGAGAAATCCAAGGATGGTGGCTTCAATTGTCCCCCAAGTAGTTGCATGAGCTCTTGATGTGCATGTGCTTCATAGGTTGAATGGCCCATTCGTATAGGAAAAAGATTAAATGTGGATAGATTTTTATGTGTGGGGAAGGAGGGAGAGATTATTGGGAATGCATGTATAGAAGTTAAGTTTGGTTACTAACTGATACCATGTCAAGTGTTTAGTTGCCAATAGACCTAAAAGCTTACGCTAATAAGTAATGACCTAAGAATAATTTTATATTCTCTAGAATTATGTCACACTAATAGTCAACAATAAATTATAATACTTAACATACAACTGATGGCCCTAACTCATTAGTCTAGCTTTTAAGTTGGATGGTTTCCATTCATTAGCATATTGGGACCTACCATGCCTCGGTATTTCCCCCTTACACACTATATTTTTTATTATTTAGTTTGTTAAGTTTATGGTATTTAGGTTACTAGCTGTAAAATTACAAGTAATTAGGAAGGATTAAACTGAAAGGTTCCCTCATCTGCTCTATGTTACTTCTAATATATTTTTTTTCATAACTGAAAGGCAAACCTTGGTTCCTGCAGAAACCCTAGTGCATTCGAAACTTGAGCATTGGGAGCACGCAGACTTCACTTTCCCAGTTTTTTTCAACATGAAACAACACATTGTTTATGTAAGGAGGAGGCCACATCTGCAAATGTTTCTTGAAAGAGTAGCCCAGATGTTCCAAGTTGTCATTTTCACGGCAAGTCAGAGCATCTATGCTGAACAGCTTCTAAATATCCTGGATCCTGACACGAGGCTTATCTCTCGGCGTTACTACCGTGAATCATGCATATTCTCTGATGGTTATTGCACAAAAGATTTGACAATTCTGGGGGTTGACATGGCAAAGGTAGTTATAGTTGACAATTCTCCTCAGGTACGTGCTTGTTGGTACCTGACCTTTCAGATTTCAAATCACTTTACTCTGTCTATCAAAAAAAAATCACTTTACTTTGTATTATTACCAATTAATAGTCAATTTTTAGAAATATTGTGAAATCGTGCATACTTCTGATTTTCCAGCACCATTTCTAATAATATTTAATTTCAAAGCACATAGCATACAGTTAAGTTGGTTAGAAAATGACTTGCCTGTGCTTCTTCAGTTCATGAACGCTGCTGCAGCTCTTTAAATTTAAGTCAATTATTTGGTTGTACAATTTTTTATGTGAAGCACATGAATTTGGAGGTCAACTCTAACTAAATTCAAAGCTCCGTGGCGTTTGATCTTAAATTCAAAGCACATGAATTTGGACCTTTCCATTTTGTGCAATTATTTTAATTATTTCCTACTTCAACAAGTTAGGAATCAACTTAAAAGCACTTCCATGCAATTTTGCACCTAGCTCAGCCTGATATTTTTTTCGATTCATAGATTTGATGTGAATTTACAAAATTTACATTTTATCCTCCAATCAATTTGCATGTGCTATCCTTTCTGTTTAGTTGGTGACCAACTTAGTCATGACTATTTTTTAAAAAAAATAGAATAACCTATACAATTTTCATTATATCATAATACTCTCACAATTAAATAACTTTATTTTTCATCATATATATATATCTAAAAAAAAGTAAATATATATATTTTTATAAAAAAAGTTGAAATATTGGCCATAGCCAATTTGGTCCCCAACCAAACAAAGGCTAATAGCTAAATAGGATATAGTTTTATCCTTCAAACTTGAATTTATGGTGATTAATGTGTTGTTTGTTGACCTCCTCCCAGGTCTTTCGTCTGCAGGTAAATAATGGTATTCCAATCAAGAGTTGGTTTGATGACCCAGCAGATCAAGCATTAGTTTCATTGCTTCCCTTCCTCGAGACTCTGGCCGTAGTCGATGATGTTCGACCTCTTATTGCAGAGAAATTTGGCAGTTCAGAGCTCTGAATAGCTTCTTTGATTTGATTATCACCTCATCAGACCACAGCTATTTCATTCCTTGAATCAACCTCAGGAATTTGCTCATGATTTATATACAATAATCCTTTAGAATTTCTTGTTAGGTTTTTAGTATTTTCCCTTCAATCAGCGTTCAGTTGTAAATATCTATCAGTTTCATTGTTGCACCGCAGATGGTTTGATTTTTAAAATGGTTTGCTTTGTCACAAATTTTGATCTTCCTCTCATGTTCATAAATTTTGTTCTCATAAGTTACTTATTTTTGTGCAGAGTAATATATATTAATCCCTTCATAAATATCAATTTTGTGCCAATATGTTGTTCTCGTGAAGCTCTCAATCATTTATTAGGAGTGGATCTATTGTTCTTGCATTACAGGTTTCTTATGTCTTTTTTTCATCTTAAAGACTATAATTGCTTCAATTTTTTTTTCTCAGAATTACTTGATAATGGATGCACTCTGTACACCTACATTCATTTATGCTTATATCAATGTATATATATATATATATATATATAAAAGAGGCCAACATTTATTGATAGAGTAGTCATTCGTCATTTGATGATGGAAAAAATATTTTTTCAATTATAAATATAAAAAGATCCAAGATCAAAGAGGAAGATACTTCCTATCTATCACCCTTACTCGGGACTTCAATTCAACTCAAGATCTAATTGCCTCTGAATCTAACCTCTTCTCTCTCGAAACTGTCTCAAACTCTGTCATTTTAAATTCCAATTCAACATCTAAGGCGCCATCGCGATTTCTCCCAGTACTTCGGACCTGTTTGATTCACCGCTTCAAGTGGTTTCAAGCGGGACGAAGACGATTTAATAAAATTAATTAGCCAAATAATTTTGATTCATCCTATAAATCTGAATCCGTTTTAGAAACATGAAACGACTTCAAGACCACGAAGCCGAAACTATCGAAAATGTGGTTTTAGACTCGCGATCGCTTCTTTTTTTTCTCAGATTTATAGAAAAACATATTTGGGATGAATTTGGTATTTTTCTTAAGGCTAAAATTAAGGGATAATTAAATCTGATAAATTCAAAATTTAAAAAATAATAACAAATCATTTTTTGACTCATAACCGCATCCCTTAAATATCTCAAATTTTGATATATATCCTCGTCAGAATTTTAAATTAATAATATTTAAATAAATTATAAAATTTTGAATAAATATTTTTTATTTACTTTTATTATAAAATTTATGTATTTTTATTATTTTTGAGATTTTATTGTGAGATGAAGTGATTTCTAAATTAATATTCATCCAAACAAAAATAAATTAAAGTAGATTCAAAATTAATTTCAAACCACTTTTCATCCAAACAAAATTTAAATTTAAAACTGCTACATTTATCTGAAAAAACTTCAAATTTTGAATTCAATTCTATTTATTTTGAATCTGAATTCGCTGTCAAACAGGCCCTTCATTTTCCAAATAGAATCCCTTTCTAAATCACAATCCTTTAATCGTTCGTGTTAACAAGATTTTATATAAAAAATTTCATTCCCAAGCAAGTTTTTTTTATAGATGTTTATCATCTAACTAAAACATCAGTTTAAATTGGGGTGAATGACCAGAGCTTAATTTTCTTGAATGATTGTGTTTCAAAGCTTACTGCTTACAGTCCATTAAATTATGCAAATCCATGGCTCCATCCAAAAAAGTTCATGGCAGAGCCTTTGGATATTGTTTTCAGCATGCTTTCCTCACATCACCATCATCTTCTTCTGCCCACAATGGTCCGCTTTGAAGAACCCAACCCTCAATCATGGCCTGCGCGGTCCTCCCCTGGTCTACCGGAACGAGATGGCCGGCGCCGGAAACCACCACATGGGTCAACTTCCCCCACCTCTGCAAGTACCCCGCGACCTCCCCTTCCACCCTCCACACCTTCCTCTCCGCCGCCATGAACCTCCCGATCCCTTCCCACTCCATCACCTTCATCCAAGCCTCCGACGACGCCACGCCATCTCTCAGATCAAATATCCCCTGATACAGAAGAACCCTCGTCTTCCTCAACACCTCCTCCAGCATGAACTTCACGCTCTTCATCACGTCGCCGTGCAGGACTTCGGCGACGGCATCGCTGCATTCCACCCACGCCGGCGACTTCTCCGCTCCGAGCGCCGCCTTCACCTCCTCCGCGTTCAGAAATCCCTCCAGCTTCGCCGTACCGTACGGCCTCTTCTTGGTCAGATCAAAGAGCGTTGCAAGGCCTGTGGCGTTCTGAAGACAGTCGAAGACCCTGTTCCGCGCGGTGCTGGCCTCCGGCCATCTCCCCTCCCGCGTGAGCAAGATGGCCTCGTCTTGAAGCTCCTCCAGCCGTGCGCGCTGCCGGTCGTTGATGAGCCCGGCGAAATTAGCGGTGGCGGCGTGGGTGCCGACCTGGGCCACCGGGTGCGTGAGCCCGTTCCCGACGACGATGCCGGCGAGGTTGATGCGGAGGGAGGGAGGGACGAGTGGGTTTTGCCGGAGGATGTGGTAGCCGGCGGCGGGGACGTATTTTCCGGCGTAGCTCTCGCCGGTGAGAAAGAAGGGGCGGGAGCGGAAGGAAGGGGGGTGGGAGGAGAAGAAGGATTGGAGGGCGGCGAAGAGGTGGGCGGCGATGGTGGGCTGGTCGGAGGGGATGGAGGCGGGGGAGGCGGCAGGTGAGAAACCGGTGCCGATGGGGCTGTCGATGAAGAGGAGGCCGAAGCGGTGGTTCCAGGAGAAGGGGTTAGGGCGGAGTCGTAGATCGTCGGAAAGGAGCCATGGGCCGAGCTCGAAGAGGTTGCCGACCATGGAGGAGCATCCCGGGCCGCCCTGGAGCCACAGCAGGAGAGGCGTTTGGGAGAGAAGGGAGAGTGGGTTTTGGGCTTCGTAGAAGGCGAAGAAGAGGGCGGCAGCGGAGGAGCTATTGCTGGTGTGGTTGAACGTGAGATAGCCGGATTCGGTGGGGAGGGCTTCCGTGGGATAGAGAGACGACGGAGGCGGTGAAGCGGTGGCGTCGGCCGGCGGCAAGTTGGTGAAGAGGAGTGAAAGGAGAAGCACGAGAGGGAGGAGGAAGGAATCCATGGCAGCAAAGAAACGGCGTCTCTCACTTCTTGGCCTGTTTGGATTGGTGGCAGGAGGCTAATCTTAGCTTATCTCCATTAATAATCTTTCTCAGCTGAGGTGATTTAATATAATTTTACATTTGGATGATAACTTAGGTTAATTTGAAATAATTATGTATTTTATTTAACAAATTAATAATTTAACTCTAGATAATAAAAAATAAAAAAAATGTATTTACATACCTTCCAAATTAATATTCTAATCAATTAATATAAAAATAATAAATTTTCATGTACATAATATAACTTAGGAATAATTAACTACATGCCACACAATTTAGTTTTATTTATATATTACCCATTCATTCTTAATTAATTATGCTATGCACACTCAAAACATCACAAAATCCTATATACACACATTTGAGTTAATACTTAATCAAAATTTATTTGAAAAAAAAATATTTTGTTAGTAAATCATTAAAATTATATTTTTACTCTTAATGGTACATATTTTTTTTTCTTCCTCAATACCACACTAAAGTATTGATTTGTCCTAAAATCAATTCACGTCGCGGATGTCTTCTTCTTTTGCCGTCACCTAAACATTGAGATTTTAAGATTTTCACTCAAGATATATTTAATTATCCTTAAAATAATATGATGAACGGCCCAGATTTTTTGTAATCTAACTATAATTAGATTATCGAAAAATTATGATTACTCATTATAATAGAAATAAGTTAAAATATGTGTATGTAAGATTTTATAATATTTTGAGTGTGCATAGCATAATTAACTAAAAATGGATTGGTAAGGCATAAATAAAATTAAATTATATGGCATGTAGGTAATTATCCTTATAATTTATAGTTTGATATATAAAAATAGAAATAGTACAATCTTCAAAATAAAAAATAAAAAAAATGAAGTAGAATAATTTACCCAACTCAAACAAATAATCATCATCATCATCGATTCATAGATCTCTACAATAAATAAATTATAGTTAATAATGACAATAACTAATACTATGCTTATATAATAAAATTATAATACAAAATAACCTGGCATGTATCATGTAGGGTTGTTATCGGGCCGATTTCGAGCGAGTCAAACTCAACTCGAAATCGAAAATTTCGAGCTCGACTTGTCTCGAAATCGGTCCGCAATCGAAATGGGATATGATTCGAGCTGGCTCGGCTCAAAATGACTCGATTTCGAGCCGGCTCGAATCATGATTCGAATCAACACGGAATTGTAAAAAAATATTGAAATGTTATGTATTTAAGAGGATTTGATCCTTAGACAGGAAAATAAACCTTAAATCTCCTCTACTCTACCACTAAACCATTAACTAAATTATATAAAGTAATAATTTATTTATGTATATATTTATATAATATATTAATATTATTTATACTATATATATAATTTCGAGCCAAATCGAATCATATTTCGAGCGAGCTAGGGTGTGACGATCAGATTTG